>JAAVTZ010000209.1:0-31212 GCA_014898835.1 Fusarium lateritium
CTAGTATTAAGTATAATACCTCTCATTAAGTTTAAAACCCTGCTGTATTATTTCTACTAGGCAGCCCTGATCTCGGTTTATAGGATATATTATATTAAACTATTAGATCTCGGATAAAAGAGCTGCGATAAAGCATATCCAAGCTGGCACATCAGTAGCTCCAGTTCTGACTGCATGCATAGTTATCCATTTAGCCATCACTGCTTGTGCTGTGTCTGGTTCGGACAAAATTTTCTCCATCAAAGACAGTACCTTAATTCGGAGAGTCAGTATAGTCTCCAAAACCGTGAGATAGAGGATATAAACCTGGTTGCCAAACCCGAAATGGATTATTGTGAATGCAAGTCCTGCTAAGACCCATCGACAAACAGCAAGCGAACTTGCCTGGCCTTGTAACGCTTGTGGGCGGTGTATTCGCCAAGCTCTGAGGCCACTGCCAAATGTGATGGCACCGAGCGTAGTAACACCAATAAATCCGGGCCTGAAGAAATTCTCAAACCAGAGAGCGATGGCTGGTCCAGGATATGCCGGTTCGCGAAATGGGATGGTGGTAATGTAACCACCTAGAGCCAACCCGACATTTAGTGAAGTTGAAAGAAGGGGAAGTAATGTCGCAGGAGTAGAGCGTTCTCGGACGATTCGCTGCTTTGAATGTGATGCCATTGAATTTGAAGCGAAGATGAAGGATTGTCTTGTTTTCTCTTCTTCCGATGTGTTAGAAGCTGAAAGCTATAATTGACGTTCGAGATGTGGCTGAATTTGCTCTTGCGTTTTTAAGTTTGCACCACAAGATGCCCAAAGTCTCTTTGGGTCGTTTATCCGAACTTTGGGTTCTCTCTGCTCGGGGTCACTAATCCTAGGGTCGGCCGCCCTGACATAATATCAGCCCCACGCGGCGACCGCCGGTACATCGGCTGACGGGGGTGTCGATAGCTCCGCTGTTCAAGCCTGAGAACACAGCATTTGGCTTGATACTCTGGTAAGTTCGGGTATTGGAGCCAAAGAGGTTTGGCGCCTAAACAGAGCTGGTTATCTTGGCTTTGTTAATATCGCTTCCCTAAGGAGTATGTTTTCAATGCGTTAGCTGACCCAAAGTACAAGGCAGGTGGCTGCTGCTGACTCATGCAATTAGCGAACCAACTGAAAAAATCGCTCATACATACATCTACTTTGTTATTGAATACTCTTATGCGTAGTGAGTAGGGAACTGAAACCGTGTTCCTTTTCCCTTACCAAGCTTGAGAATAGAAACTTCCTCTGTTATACTTTGATCATGCTTTGTCAAAACTGCCAAACAGCAATTTGTATCGCCGATGGTGAATGGACCTCAGAGCGATATACTATCAGAGTTTCAAGCCACACATCGCTTATCACCTTTCAGCGTTCAGTCGCCGCCGGATGCATCATCTGCCGCCAGGTATACGCAGACATACTCTCTGAGAAACCAAATGTCAAGCGTGGCAACTGTTTTTCGGAGCTTGAATTGGACGCGAACTCTGTGGTCGAACTTTGGCTAATTATTACAACTTTTATTGGCAATTCAAAACTCTTGTCTGTGGGAGGTCGACTAGGAGATGATATGATGGGTACTCGCTTTCGCCTCGACCCTCTTTCTGAAAACTCGAAATCTTCTACCGAGAGTCATCCCGAAATGCGCTCGGTGTCTACATCTGGAACCGTTGATCTATGGCGCGACTGGTTCCGTACTTGCTCTGAGACGCATTCTAAGTGTAAGTTCTTGCAGAGTCGTTTAACACCTTTTACTCCAACAAGGCTCGTCGAGGTGTTATGTGACGGGGAAGGACAGCCCCAGAAATGGCGACTTATCCTCGGGGCCGATGTCAAAACAACACCCTATCTTACTTTGAGCCATTGTTGGGGCTCGAGCCAGCATATCAGTCTCATGAAGCATAATATCCACGACCTTATGGCCCCTATGTTTCTTGCTACCTTACCGGCCACATATCGTGATGCACTCACTGTGGTAGCATCCTTAGGTATGCGATACATATGGATTGACTCCCTGTGCATTATTCAAGATGACGAACACGACTGGATATCGGAATCATCCATGATGCGAATGATTTATAAAACTTCTGCATGTAATATTGCTGCTCTCTGGGCAAATAACAGTTCAGCTGGTTGCTTCGCGCTTAGGGATCCATATCAGACGGATCCAACAATAATTAAGCTGCAATCAGGGACATACTCAGCTATAAACCCTGATCTCTATTATAACGAGATTAAGGATGCACCCTTAAGTAAAAGAGCATGGGTGGTTCAAGAGCGATATTTAACGAGGAGACAACTGAGTTTCGCTCAGTCACAAGTATACTGGGAGTGCCCAAAATACGTTGCTTCAGAGCAATTTATTAATAGCATGCCAGCTCAACCTGCTACTATCACGGTCGGAACTGCTGCGATATTGCCATCAGTGAACTCGACGTTGAGGAGTAATATGGACCTCCGCAAAACCTGGTCGGATCTGATACAGATCTATTCCTATTGTCAGCTTACTCATCTGTCCGATAAGATGATAGCACTTGCCGGCATAGCGGGAGAGTTTCGTGCCGCCAACAACGATATATACCTTGCCGGTTTATGGAAACAAAACCTTGAGGACCAGTTGTGTTGGTCCTTTGATCCGAACGAATTCGCTCAACAAAACCACGCGGTGACGCCGACGTACCTGGCCCCCACATGGTCGTGGGTAAACTTCGATGGCCCGGTTCAGTATGATCCCATGTACTGCAGTGAATCTCCAGGCGTGAGATTCATGGAAATATTGGAGGCTACAGTGAAGTCCGAAGATCCAAATGGACTACACAGTTTTACATCTTCGAAACTCATCGTTCGCGGTATTGGCTTGTGGGGTTGCCTTGAAGCCGGATCATCCATGGGGGTTGATACACACCTTCGCCGGGAGCCTGGCTTGTTCACGCTTGCCCAACCTCTGAAACGCATAGGCAAGAGTTCGTTGGACAGGGTAAACGCCTCCATTGATTGGGACGAGTACCACTTTTCTCCCATCAAAAATCCTGATCGGTGTCAGCAGCTTCGACGAGAACGTAGTCAACAACTGTTGTTCTTGCTATTTGGTGCAATTGGAAGCATGTTCGCCCATGGCCTCGTCCTCAGAATCCTAGATACCACCGGAGGGGAAGTGGTGTGTGTCAGAGTTGGTGTTGTCGTTGTTAATGAATCAGAATTTTGCGATATTCTTCGGGAAAAGATAGGATGTTCTGGACGTTCTTTACCAGTTGGCTGTATCAATCTCGACAACCCCAACATTGCTAGCCTCGTCCAAAAAGTTACAATTGTCTAAGTCAGATTGTGTGTAAGCAGTGTAAAATTCACTTAATAACATCCCAGTACAAAACAGATTCGCAGCCACTTATATTTGTGAACCGCGGCAGGAAAACAGTTTTCATTTAATTACAAGCGATAGTGTGATGAGAGTATAGATATTGAATGTGATAATGGTAAGTCTATCTCATTCCATACCGGGGAGAATGATAAGCCTCTTCCCGCTAACTTGGCCAGCCTCAAGAGCGCTCCATGCTTCAGATACCTGAGCAAGTCCGCCCACTACCTCCAAAGGCACAGTCTTGAGCCATTTACTAGCGAAAGCATCCTCCAAAGCATCCCACCACACCCACCGAGTAAATTCGGCATACTTGGGATCGAGATAGTCATCCAGAAACTGTTGAAACGACCCTGTGACACCCTTGGGCAGCTGCACACCGCTCCGAACACCCATGGTTGATAAGAAATGTCCCCCACCAAGGTTGTCTAAGACAGAGCCAATCTTGGTCTGGTCGCCAGCTGAATCTGCAGCTGCTAGAACTGCCTTGTAAGGACCCAGGTTACTAAGATCATCCACGATGGACTCAGAATTCCGGTCTGCAAAATAAGAAGCCCCGAATCCGTGTACCAAGTCTTTGTGGTGGCCAGATGCCACCCCAACAACAGTATATCCTGCTTTCCTCGCAACCTGAATAGCAGCGGCGCCGAATGAAGATGAGGCCCCCCAAATAAGCACTCGTTCTTCTTGCTTAATATCGGGAACAATGTTAAGATCGGGTTTTTCAAGTCCCAGATGGAGGAAGAGGGCGCTAAAGACGCCATAAGCGGTCGCTATAGCCGCTGCTTCTTCAAAAGACGACTCATATATCTGAGATTTGGGCGGAGGGTAAGCCACTCTATAGAATCTACAACAAGGGTAGTGACTTACTTTCGATGCAAGGGACTGTGGAACAAGGCAATACTTCTGGTACGCACCATAGCGAGGGTCATTGCGGAGGGTGCCTGTACTGTTGCACGCGACTCTATCTCCAGGCTGGAAACGATCGAGTCCAGGCCCAACCTTCGCCACAACACCCGAGAGAGAAACTGATACCAATTGTCAGAACAACCCTTTTTCAAGGAGTCGGGCCACATAAGCATGAGACGGGGCTGTACCTCCGATAACAGCTGGGTAGTCCAAGGGAATGGGAATCAGTCCAGCTTGGATCTTCCACTCCCCTGGCTGGACCGCTATCGCCTTGACCTATTATGGATTTTAGCGCCCGGCAATACGGTTGAGGATGAGATGGAGCGCTGAGCCTACCTGAATCAGCAACTCATCTTCTGACGGGACAGGAACTGGAGCCGGTCCAACGTGTGGCGGAATGCTTGGTCCTCTCAGCCAGAACGCCTTGTTTTCCATCCTGTATTGTGATTTGGGGAAGTCTGTGCCTGAACGTACTGCTGTCATAAAATGGTGTGACTTTGATCCAGACTCGTTGGTGCTGGACTCGTTATATATACGCAGTATCTACTTAACCAAAGATCGACCACGTCCGAGCGGTGCATTCACGCTATTGGAAACAGTGGGGTATAAAGCAGTGCGACTTCTGACGACCGGCGCACTGCTTGATCAGATGTTATGACTACGCTGACATAGCAAACGCTTAGATACCTGCAAAAGTATGTATGTGTTACTCAGCTTGAGAAGATGGTTTACAAATCTAGTTGTCAGCACCCTATGGGGTCTAGTTTCTGCCATTGGCAGATAGCAGGCCAGGGCATTATTTCTAGACGCTTCAAGTTGTATTTTTCTAGGTAATATCCCCCTCTATTAGGCTAAGCGACACGCTTACCGCATGCATGAGTAGGCGCATAAAGTGATCAGCTACGTAGGGTGGAAATAAAGCTGTCTTACCACACGTACATGCGAGCGATAAAGGACCCTCTGCATATACCCAACAGAATCTCAGAATGCTATTAAGACGCCGGTCGCGTACAACAACAGGTGATAGCTTGTGAGTTTGTGTTTTAAGCCTCCAACATGCCTTTCTAGTCCATTTTGTGTCACAGCCGATCGCTATGAAACCGTAAATACCCCAACCATAGCGCACAGCGAAAACCTATTCTCCAAGAGCGTATGACCACAATTATGCATTTGTAACCCCTGCAGCCTGTACGCTATGGTAATAACGACAACGTCGCGACCGGGCGTCTTTCGGAACAGAAGGAATGCGCCCACTTGCTGACTGCATATTTATTAGAAGCTTAGTCAGTAAGAGGCATTACTTGTAATTGACGACAACCAGGGTAGTGTAAACATCCTATATAATGAAGCCAGCTTTCTGTATCAAGCTTTAATATAACAAAATCAATTCTTTGCTTACAACTTCGTTGAACATGTGGGCTCTTCACTATATCTTAGCCACTATGGCTTCTTTCGCATTTGCAACGGTCCCTGATTTCGACACGTGGGAACACGGTCGAGTCGCACTGGAAGACGTTAGTATCCATTTCCGGTATGCTGGCACCGGACCGCCTGTGCTACTCGTCCACGGCAACCCTCAACACAGCTTAACTTGGCAATTCATTGGCCCGATCCTTGCCCAAAACTATACCGTGATCGCACCAGATAATCGCGGTGCCGGCGACTCAAGCATTCCGCCCAACGGGAATTACAGCGCAGTAGCATCTGCAGCTGACCTGAAGGGCATTCTTGATTTTCTGAATATCACCTCTACTTATATCTTAGCGCATGATAAGGGTGTTGGAATGGCTACAGCACTAGCTATCCAGCATCCTAGTTTAGTGAAGCGTTTAGCCTTGGTAGAGTACGCACTCCCA
This sequence comes from Fusarium lateritium, assembly GCA_014898835.1. Taxonomy (NCBI): domain Eukaryota; kingdom Fungi; phylum Ascomycota; class Sordariomycetes; order Hypocreales; family Nectriaceae; genus Fusarium; species Fusarium lateritium. The sequence goes on from JAAVTZ010000209.1 coordinate 6,130, forward strand.
GGCTTTGGGTACGAGCAGATCGCCACACCAGCTCCTTTCTGGGACTTATACCAGAACTGGCAACTTGCATTCTTTCAAGTGACCGATTTAGCCGAGTTTCTTATTTCAGGGAAGGAGAAGCAGTTTCTACAGTGGTACTTCTATCACGGAAGCTACTCGGGCCCCGAAAGCTTCAGCGAAGAGACAATTGTTAAATTCGCCAGCACAATATCTAAACCAGGTTTCCTCCGGGCAATGCTAGGTCCCTTCTCCACTGGTACAGTCTACGATGATTCTCAATTCTTCAAGTCGTCGCTGGGTCATGGCAAATTGGATGTGCCAGTCTTGGGGTTAGGCGGAGAAGCAAGCTTAGGGTCTGAGTCAGACCTACGCCAAACCTATGGGCCGATTTCGTCGAATTTGCAGGTTCAAACCGTTCCGAAGGCGGGACATTGGATTCGTGAGTCTTACAACAATGTTGTGAGCGACACTGACGATTAGGCAGCCAATGAAAATCCCAAATGGACTGCCAAGAGGGTAGCGCGATTTTTTGCACAAGACGAGTCAGAGGTCAAAAGTCTTGACTTATCATACCTCACAGACCGGGTCACGCTCGATGTTGGCTACTTTGGAACCAGAAGGAATAAAAGGTTGGGGGTGCAGTGAGGGGGAGCCACCGGGTTCGTAGGGCATGGCGTCCTCAACCCCCACCTGATTCGTGGATGCCTGTTGCGGGCAAGGATAGACAAGGGTCATGGGTTTCGTATTTAGACATTGGGTTATGATGGCCCTCTACTGGATATACTTAGTTTCACCATCAATCTTATAGAGCGAGACGGCGGTGCTTGGTATTGTTGCATATCTTCTGCCTTGGCTTACCATGATTGATGTAGAGAACGATGAAAAAAAGGGGAGGGCAAGGTCGATTAGCACGCGATTTCTTAAACTAGCTCAAGACCCTGCTCGCGAAAGTATCTTGGCAGAGTTACGTGATCGTTTGTCACCTGCTTGCTTCAGTCAGACTGCAGGCGACCGACATTGAGAACGTGTACTTCCACGAGAGACAACAACCCGTCGGCTGTTAGCAAATTAGGGGCTCAATAGGTGGGGGGCTGGTAGAGGGACAGCTACAGTTTACTACGCCTTAAAAGTGGAACAGGCCTGCATCCTGCAAGATCCGCTTTACCTGCAATAGTAAGCACTACTACTACTACTGTGCTAGCCCTGATCGAGACCTAGCCGTTTGGCTCCAAACTCGGCTATCTGGCCGAATTAGCAAAAGAGCCATGCAACCGACACTGTCCAAACCTGTTATAGATCCAGAACTCAAACAGACTTCTCTAAGGACCTCCTCAGATGGAGGCTGTCGAGGTCTTCTTCAGTGGTAAAATCTTCCAGTAGACAATCGTAGAGCTAGAGAATGACTGGGTCGCAAGATCCGGCAAGCTTCTCATTACAACACCAGCTCCTTTGTTTAGTGAATAGTTAGGGTGAGCTTAAAGCCCCGTAGGAGAGAGTCTTGACGATCTTTAAACAGTACATGGAGTAATCCTCAGAGAAAACACAATCGTACATACAGAGACAAAGATTCTGATGAAGCGCGTCTAAATTTGAAGCCAACAAAGCATTGCATAGTCCAACTAGAGTCCCATGATAGTAGATCTAAAGCATATTGTAATGACCGAAGACCTGCCAACCCTTATTTCGCTAATGAAACACTTAATGTCATTTTTGCATGACTTGAGAATTACGTGCCGCGATTAAACGATTCTCAATCCGTTTGTATCACTCATCCATCAGAATCCGTTGCACCCCTTCAGGGTCTAAAAGAAATGATTGAAGCTTGTTGAAAAGTTGTCCTGTTTATAGTTAGAGAATAATCTACAATGGTGTCGCCTGTTGCACGAATCCATCAACTTTGGTACGGTTAGCCAATGGCTGAACTTACTAGTAAGACCCCATCTCTTGGCAAAGACGTTCAATGATACAAAGATATTGTCGAATCTTGTGTTAGCCCCCGGGAGCCGGTGCTTGAAGCGGATCAGAACTCTGAGGCTATGTTAGGCTGAATAGGGTGCCATGGGAAAACAGTGAGCGAGGGCGTAGAAATGATGGGTGAGTTGGTCATTGAGGAGGGTGGTTATGGTGTCAGCAATAATGCCGATAGCGAAATCAAGACCAAGGACGGCCTTTGAAACAATATCATCTGTGGTTGCGGAGAGGGGACTCAAAGCGGAGAGCTTATCAGCGGCCTGGAGTTGTTCACAGTAGAGGAAGAGAAGAAGACTAAAAGCCATGTTAACTAGATTCAGAGCGACAAGCATAAAGACATTTGCTATAACGGCTTTAGAACTCGGGACTCAAACTACCTTGTACAGCTGGCATAGCATATGTAAAAGTCGCAATGGCGAGAAGACTGTATAATAATAGAATCAAGTAGGGCATGAGTTGCTATACTGAGCTCAATATACTCCTCTAGCAAAGTATTAGGATCTTCATAGGGCTTAGGGGAATACGTCCTCGCGTAAAGCATAGCGCATTGGCAATTTCTCTGAAACAAACCAAGAGGGACCGAAGATGTGATATCCGCAGGATATCGTTCTGCGAAGTAAGTAAAAGACTGACTATAGTTATGCCATATGATATTTCTCGTCGGCAAAAGGTCATCGGCGGCTGGAGAGGGTACCTGATGATGGGTTAATTGCCTGATGGCTAGACTAGATACCTCGTTTTCGAGGGCTAATAGAGGAATGAACATGGAAAGAGTACCTGAAATGGCAAGTGAATAAGCGAATAGTCAATATGAACCAGACGATCCAGCACAAAGAGACTCCAATAAACACAGCGACGCTCTTCGTCCTCATAGGAAACGCAGGCCCCTCGTTCGGCCTCAACGAACTTTCCAGGACTTATGCGTAGTACTAAAGCCATAGTATGAGCATCTCCAATCGTGATGTAGGCACGTGTTGGATAGTTGTGGCTAAATTCGAAAAGTGCGAGCAGGATCGAACATTGTATAAGCTCGATGCTAGGGGTGGAAAGACTACGCAGAACGCCCAGAGCGTACTTAGCAGCCTGGTACACTGGCATCTGGATCACCTCATTACCCTCAATTCCATTTCTGCTGACGTCGAACTGAGAGACAAGCTGCATGCAGACAATTAAGAGGGCGATAGAGGGGTCGCAAAGCTCTGGATCGGCGACGAGATCAGCTTCGATGTTGATGGTCCGTAGGGCAAACAGCTCCGGGTGGACTACCGCGAGTGACGGATTTACAGTCTCAAAGTAGCGTTCAACTGCCTCACGCCAGAAGATGTTGCGCGAGGATAACAAAGTCATAATCGTAGGGCCAGAGAGACCGAAAGCAGAGTCGAACACCATCTGTCCTGAGTCATCGTCCGGTATAGTTTTAAAATATTCTGGTTCCGCAAAAGCGATAGTCCGGGATTTGAAGACAAAGTCGTACGAGCACTTCTTTCCGAGCCTAGTAAGTCAGTCGAAATATGACAAGGGCCAAAGAGTAGTGGTGGGTTATGGGGTTCATTGCACACCTCATGCAGCGAGAACAAGCAGGCAATGCTTTATTGCACTTCTTCTTGGTTTGCGTACATTTATCACAAGCCCTGTGAGCATATTAAGGCTCCATCTCAGAGCCCATTAACGATCACGTTGGGCGAGCTGTGATAGTCTTGCATGGGACTTCGATGATAACTGGTGTATGACTCGTTGTATGGTCTCGATCTTAGACTCGGGCTTAGTTGGTTGGTGAAATGCGCTTTGCCTTGCAATACTTGTATCATGCCAGACGGCGGAGGGGAAGTCTGAACTACTCAAGTAGGAAGTTCCTATACTTGTCTACCTTGAGCTCGCGTAAGGATATCGCATGGAAATAGACTCAGACCATATATACTTATGGGGAGAAGTGAAATTTCAAGAATCTTGATATTGACGTTGATGATAGATGTTGTAAGACCCAAAGAGTTGGAGCTGTGGAAGAGTGCTATTTAACGTCTGATAGAAACGGACAATTATCCCTGTTATCCTTCCTGTTTCCCGTGACCATAGAGTGGGTTACATGCCCATGGTTTGATCGTTCCGGACCTCATTTCGGACCAGGCCGAAGCCGTTGATGAGGGGCTGATGATAAGTCTGCGGCTGCGTGGAAAAGGCAAAAGATGCTGGCTCAGGAGGATGTGGCAAAGATTGGAGTTTGCATAAGTCCTGTAGTCCAGTCTAAACATAACGAATAAAATGGATTAGACAATACCTCATTTAGGCAGAAATGAGAGTCAGACATAGCTAGTATTAAAATGAACGAATAGCCGAAAATATATAGCGACAGGAGGAGTAGATGAATGGCTGCAATAGCCACCTCAATGACAGTCTGAGCATGCGTGTTTCCCCCTCGCAATGGAGCTGCAAAGTGTACATAATCTCCAGCGATTGCGACTGTAGAACCCTGTAGTGACTGCCCTGTCACGGCGGCTTGTAGAAGGTCATTGTAGGGCTGACAGACAAGGTTAATAATATGGCTACTTCTGGACTAGTGCTTATTTCACTGCCCCCTTCTCGGTTTATTTCTGCATCTAAATATCTGAACTTTTATCTCTTTAAGCGCCTTAAGGCTTTATTTCACACCTTAACTTACTTAAGTATATATATAAAAGTTATAAAAGTATTAATATAGATATAATTGTAAAAGTTACTTTCTCTTATAGCAAGGCTATTTTTTTAATATATAGCTCTTTAAGTTAGTTATTTTATATAGCTAGCTACTAAGTATAATATCGCTCTTAGCATAGATAATAAGATCAGAAGTTAGGCGATTGTTAATATAATCGCAACAGCCGATATCCTAGTAACATCCATCACGAGGTCCTTTATTGGTTACGCCGACGCCATTGGAGGGGCGGCTACACTCAGCTCATCCTCTCCCAAGTACAACGAACTCAAACCTCTTTTCAATGCTCATTATGTACCAGAGGTTTATATCGACGATGCAGAAACTATTGCGCGAAACAGTCGTGATTATTTTGATGATTCGGCAGAGTTGAATACTAACGCGAGTACTGTCGTGGAATATCTATATTCTGGAGCCCAAGACCCGAACAGCGCTGTGTATCGGATTCACTATCCTTCTGTCAATTCCTCCGGAGACAACTACAGACAATTTATGCGCCCTGAGATCTCCGATTTCGCCCCTGGATATGGCTCTCTCTTCATTGTCGAGTCGGGGAACTTAGATATGGCAAAGTCTTTTAACGACAACCTCAATATACATAAAAGCGTATACCTGAGCGCCCTTTTCACCTTGGCACCCACGTATACGTTATGTGCTTATCAAAAGAGACTTGACTGGGTGGCTCAATTTGGTCTGAAACCAACACAGATTAGGATCTCAATTGGGCTTGAGGATACGCGTACGTTACTTGAGGATTTCCGGGTTGCAGTCGAACCAGTGGATCAGGCGAAAAAGCTCTCTAGGGGATAGACGGGGGCTGCATATACTTTTCGGTTCATCCATAGAAAATGTTTGCTTGCATGTCACGTACAAACTGCAAGATGCCCATGTTAAGCAATGGACATGCGCCGTACGTCCCACCATTCAACCAAACCGTGATCACTTAAACCATTCTCATATAAGGCGCAGACTCTGTGTTGCGAAAAGAACAAAGTAATCCTGTGGCCACGATAACATCTATAAAAATACAAACAAGCTGTGTTTATACGTTCATGTTCACTGTTTATCTGCCATAGCCAGAAGACAAATTTGTCAGAACATTTTAATAACCAGGTTGCGTGGTTCGTCAAATAATTATATTATATGAAGGTTTGGTCAATGCTAATACCACGTAATGTTTGCAGTATTTTACTGAGCGAAGAAATTATAGCACCTTGCAAGACCTATGTACAGACCAGTAATACAATTTTTGCTGGTGGAAACTAAGTCCATTCCTGTACTCTGTGGACCCTGCGTATCCTACCTTGACGTACAGTCTTAGTCGTCTCTGCCGATGTGTACGGACCCTCAACGCCTTTGCTGTTGCCGTTTCTTTCGCTGTTGCTATTACGATAACCTCTAAACACTATGGAATAGGCAGTATACACGGTTTGATCTACCATGCTATACCAATATGCGGCTTGTGGTATTTTAGAGCTATGTGGCGGTGCTGCCTTGTAGAGGTATGCTTTAACTATCGTAAAAACACAGTACTTCCACAATGGTACTTTAGAGCGTTCCGTTCAAGTTACTGTTTTCTATCCGGTCGAATACATCGTTATGGCCACTAACCCAATAATAACGATACCTAGCGCTTGCGATCCCTTTGCTGACTTGGTAGCTGTGTGGCATATATGACTTACCCAAACGGGTGTATATATGCCGCTCGTATCCGTATGCTGTATGGCAACTGGGGTGGCAGTGCACAATTTCAGCCCCCAAATCTAAAGTAAATGCGGATGCCAGCACTATGCGATCTGAGCCAAGCAATTAAGTAAATAATTGTATACTGCCCAACCAGCCGTCAAAAACTTGGAAGGAAGCTCACGTCAGCTAATAAGCAATGACTATGGAGAATAATACAGACTGTTCAGAATACCAACAAAGTCTATCACATGAACGTCAATGCTTTTCCGCCGTAGGCTGCTCAATCGATGAGATTATCCCATCGGTGGCAATGGCTCTGCAGATCGTTCCGACGGCCTTGACAGTTGTGCCGGCGCGGAGATGAGGTGGTGCTAAGGCGTGCTGGATCTTGTCAACTACGTCAGACGAGATGATAAGGAAGGAGGCAATATAAATGCTGTAAATGCTATATATACGGAGCAACGCCGCCAAGAGGTCTTCAAGATCCGGGCCTCAGTATCTTTCAATCCACACTCGGCCTTTATATTACCTAAATTCAAAATGAAGATCAACGCTGTTTTGCAGTTTCTAGCCACTGTGGGAGCTCTTGCTCAAACTTCCGTTGCTTTCGCAGCTATCAAATGGTCGAACTGCACAGACTTAAAAGTCGGTGACGTACCTGCGGAATGCGGAACGCTCAAAGTCCCTCTCGACTACACAGATCGAAACATGAGCCAAACACTAGATCTCGCCGTGCTCCGTGTTCGCACCCAACACAAGCCTTCTAAGGGTAGTGTCATATTCAACTTTGGCGGACCTGGTGAAGGTGGGCGGGAGACTCTTGCTGGGGTGCATGGGTCCTTCTTCAAGTGAGTTTGGAACAACAGCCATCTATGGCTAAGCTCTAACAACCATTTTTAGACTCACTGGCGGGCAATATGATCTCGTTACTTTTGATCCTCGGTAAGTCTCAAGGCCGTGGTATGTATTCGCGAGCACTTGCCGAGCTAACCCTGACTGTAGTGGCACTGGAGGGTCGATGCCGTTTACGTGCTTCAACGGCAAAAAAGAACAATCAGCTGCCATCCTTGAGAACCCAGACATCTGGCACGACACCCTAACCTCCATTTTCACGTCGACTGATGCCTCGAATACGGCGCCAGGAAGGATATGGGCTATTGGTAAGGCCGTTGCCGACCAATGTTATAAGGAGCACGGCGATGTTGGAAGTATGATTGGCACCGCATTTGTGGTTCGTGATATGATGACCATTGTCGACGCGCTGGAGGAAGATGGCATGCTCAAATTCTGGGGTATGTAAAAGACGTGGCTGATCACGCAAGGAAATACTAACCTAGTATGCATGTAGGTGCATCATATGGAACTCTCTTAGGAGCTACTGCTGCGGCCATGTTTCCCCATCGTATCAGCAAGATGGTACTTGATGGAAATTTGATCCCTGAGGACTACTACGGCGGAAGGTAGAATCATCGGCGTTTGGGCTCTCCGTTCATAGCTGACCATATGCACTACAGGCAAGAGTCGCAAATTGTCGATTCGGACAAGGTTTTCAAACACTTTTTCGAAGCATGTCTCAAGTCTCCCAAGAAATGTGCTCTTTCGACCGACAATTCTACAGCGCGCGGGCTCGAACAAAAGGTCTGGAACCTTCTTGAAGACGTCAAATACCACCCGAGAGTTTTCAACGGAACCTTGATCGACTATAACCGCGTTAAAAACGGCATACTCAACGCGATGTACGCACCTGACAAGTGGCCTGGACTGGCTGCAGGTTTACATCATCTAATCAATGGCAACTTCACTGGATTCGCCGAGGCTTGGGCACCGGTAGATGGTCGAACTACTGGTGATATCAACATGGCTGTCTTGGGTATACGCTGTTCGGATCGTTATCCGCGCCACGACAGCTTTAAAAAGTTTGAGGGGGCTATCGAGGACCAGGTCAAAGTGAGTCGCCTCATGGGTAACGCTCAATCCCTCTTCGACGCCGCATGTTCTCAGTGGAGGACGGAGGCCAAAGAACGGTATGAGGGTAGTTTCCAGGTCGAGACGAAATTTCCCGTCCTCGTCATTGGCAATACTGGTGATTTTATCACACCGCTTCCATCGGCGCGCAATATTAGCGAAAGCCTCCAAGGAAGTGATTTGCTGCACCACAATGGCTATGGGGTGAGTAATTCAAATATCATCAGTGTCTGCGGACAAGTGAGCTTACTGGAATCATAGCACGGCTCAACAGCACAACCGTCTGCATGCACCATGAATGCCACTGCTGCGTATTACACTAATGGAACTCTTCCAAAGAAGGGTTCAGTATGCGAGCCTATCTACCCGTTGTTTGAGCAGCCTGACTCAGATTAGTTATATACAGGGCAAGGTAAGGTTAGGCTGTCTGTAAAAGTCGGAAACATCAGCAGGATTCCAAGTTAGGCGGAAATTGCTTTGTAAACTATGGAAGTTAGAAAATGGGTTCTCCACTCATGAGATAGTTGTATAAATATTTGTTACGTTCCGGGAAATTTATGAAGCTCCTTGGACCCAGATCAGCCATATGCACCACTCGTCTCCTCATATGCAGTCATCATAAGTTCCGAAAAACGAGCATTCTTGTGTTCTCATCCTCTCTCTGGACAGGATGTTACACACAAAAGAAGGACCCCCTTCCGGCTGATCGCATTGAGCATTGTTCTTAACATAATTATCTTTGTGCACATCAACCATGCCACTGTGTCCTTTGAGATCGCTACCAGTTTCGCTATCGCCGCCTGATGTGTAATAGATATATAGATCACTCTGCAATATGGAAGTATCTGGGAAGTTTTGTAAATGCCCGCAGAATATCCGCCTTTCGTCCGCCATCTTCTTCCACGCCGCAGTTGATACGCATCGACCTGGTCTTACAATGCTTCCCACTACTTTATTTAGAGGTACGACAATCTGGCCCTTGACGTACTTTCTGTAATTTGCGCTGGATTGCGTCTTGTGATCAACTGTGGATTCTATGAGATAGCCAAAAGGAGCTTAGAGAGTAGTAAATAGTGTTTCTGTTTATTGCAGAGATACGTTAATGGGCAAAAAACTACTGGGGGTAGCAAAACAAGGGCAATGAACACGCATTCTTATGGCAAGATCAGTGCTGTGGTAGTGGAGACTAAAAGTAAAAAGGCTAGGCTAATCACCTGGCCACACACCAGGTAAACATATGGATTGAAGTGCGGACATTATCTTCCGGTCGTCCCCGTACCCATGAGTGGCAGCAACGTACGAGAAAATTGCATGATGTTGATCCAGAGGTAAACCCTGAACCTCGTTGCTGTCTTGTGGTCATAAAAACTTCTATGAGAATAGCTCAGCTGGGTGTATTTCTTGATTAGGACTTACCGCCAACTGAGCGCCTTTTTTCATCCACTTGTAAGGGCCTGTATGAACTAAGTGGGTACTGACGGGTACGTCTATGTACAACAACATCCGAGCAAGATCAGACCCAGTTTTGTGTCTTCATGTCTTGGCGGCTTACTGGTCAGATTGAAATATAACCCTCTTTGGGCAAGTCAATTTGCCGAGATAGGAAAATAGATTGAGATACTCGGTGACAGGAGCACGTAGACACTTTGGTCGGCTTGATCCCCGAGTTAAATGCGTATATATCTTTCGTTGGCTTTTCGGTATCGGGGGAACGTTGTGTACGCAGCCTAGAGTATAACCTTGATTCTGTATCCAAGCCTTTAGCCTCGATTCTGCTGGATAATACACAACTACATTGTCGGTGTCTCTGCGTGGCCACCTGAATGTCCACAGGCAGCTACAAAAGGATTCGGGCGGGCCAAGACATTAGTACAAGCCATTTACGTACTATTTCCATGACTTCCAGGTCCTGTAGCGGGTGTCTCTCATGCTGCGCCTTGGCACGTCATGACGCTTGTACCGTAGGTGGCTGGTTATCCTCACAACCCTTGTCATGCTCTCATCCGAAGAATTCCCAGAAACAGTCCATATTCGGGACACTGCATCAACATCAACGGAATAGTTCCGCATTGTCCCGTGGCTTGTGACACTGTGAGGAGCACTCTCTGCTATGTAGCTGAAATCTTGACGTTTAGTAGCCGTTAGCATAAGGCAACAAGTGAAAAAAAGATGTTTATAAAGTTCAAAGCCAGGCACTTATACCTTATTTGAGACCCCAAGCACGCGAAGTGGTGGAGGGCCCCCAGATGCTGATCGTCCCGAATAATCGGATGTTGTGGACCAAAAGTGGAAAACTGCTTTGCCCCGGACCCGCCGTATAGCACAGTGGCCATCCAATGCAGCAGACGAATATCCATGACTACAAGACCCATGACCTGAGAACCGGTAGGATCAGCAAGCAGGTATATAGAGACGTTGTCTGCTTCCCCTTCCGATCGAAACTGCATATCTTAGTCGACAACAGGTCGCCACACGCGATCACGCATCCCCTTAGTCTTACTGCTTTGACCCAGTTCCGACTCAGCTAATACAATGAGCAGCAAACCTGAGGAAGATCTGCATGGGGCTCATGTCGAACATGAGTCCGGGGTGGCGGCAGATACCACGGCGGTGGAATTGGTCCATGAAGCTGCTGCAGGCTCTGACAGTGAACAGAATTTGACCTTACTACAGGCACTCAGAATTTATCGCAAAGGTGTCTTCTGGTCTCTTGTCATATCCACCGCCGTTATCATGGAGGGCTACGACATGGCCCTTGTTCCCAACTTTTACGCCTATCCTCAGTTCCAGATCAAGTACGGTGAATATGTTGGTTATGGTTCAACTGGCTATCAACTCACTGCCGCATGGCAGGCTGGCCTGTCAAACGCTTCTGGTGTTGGTGCTTTCTTCGGCGCCTTGATCAACGGGTGAGTTTGCGCGTGCGACTGATCTTTCTTCCCTATCTCCATGAGCCGTGCTGATATCTCTCAACATTTAGCTACGTTGTGAACAAATTTGGGCACAAGAATGTCATGCTTGTTGCTCTCATATGGCTCTCCATCTTTATTTTCATGACCTTCTTCGCTCCTACTGCTTCGATTCTCTGCGCTGGACAAGCATTGTCAGGTCTTTCGTGGGGAATCTTTGCCACTACAGCACCTGCTTACGCATCTGAGTGTCTTCCGCTGGTGCTGCGCGGTTACTTCACTAGCTACAGCAATCTGTGCTTTGTTATCGGACAACTTATTGCGGCCGGGGTTTTGCGGGGCCTACAATCTCGACCTGACGAGTGGTCATACCGTATCCCATTCGCTCTTCAATGGGTGTGGCCCGTGTTCTTGATTCCGATGGTTGCCTTTGCGCCGCAAAGTCCTTGGCATGAGGTTCGTAAGGGCCGCTTCAAGGCAGCCGAAGCAGCTCTCCGCCGCCTCCAGGAACCGTCGCCACTCGTGGATCCCAAGAAAACGTTGGCTCAGATCATCTATACTGATAACCTTGAACGAGAACTCGAGATCGGCACTTCTTACTTGGACTGCTTCAAAGGATTTGAGCTTCGCCGCACTGAGATCGCATGCATTTGCTTTATTGGGCAGCCGCTATCCGGCTCCAATTTTGCTTGTTAGTGCAACAGCAGTCCCCACCTCATCACCCGAATAGTGCAATATTGATACTTACTGGTGTTTCATAGTCAACTCCTCGTATTTTTTTGAACAGATTGGGCTGGACAGCGAGACCATATACTCCCTTGGTCTTGGTGGCAACGCATTAGGCTTCGTAGGCATTCTGATATCCTACGCATTCCTCATGCCGCATTTTGGGCGTCGTACAATCTACCTGTACGGCTATACCGCAATTCTAGCAACGCTGCTGGTCATCGGTATTCTGAACGTCTGGGCGGACAATCGCTCAATCAAATACGCCCAATCAGCCCTTTGCCTATTTTGGACCTTTCTCTATCAACTGACAATCGGTCTGCTGGGCTGGGCTATATCCGCCGAAGTTGGTTCAACCCGTCTGCGACAAAAGACTATTGTCCTCGCTCGAAATTCTTATTACATTGTAAATGTGGTTTGTAATGTACTTCAGCCATACTTTATGAATCCCACTGCTTGGAATCTATCAGGATACACTGGTAAGAGCTTGATATTTTCCCAAATTCCAGACAATACTGACCCGATGCCTTAGGTTTTGTATGGGCTGGCACGAGTGCCTTAATTCTAGTCTGGTCGTACTTTCGGTTGCCTGAGACTGGTGGGCGAACCTATGAACAACTAGACGTTCTATTTTCGGAGCGGGTTTCTGCACGTCACTTCAGCAAAGTCGATGTGGATGCAGTTAGAGATGAAGCGGATAGAGTCAAGAAGGAAGTTAAGTAGACAAGAGTTAGCCCTAGCTGGAAGAGGCACTTTCTGCAAATATTTTGACTGTGTATTGAGCCTTGGGGTACATGGCATTCTCAGCGAATGGCTCTCTACTTGCCCATGCGTTTGACGCCACTTTGTACAAAGCCAAATCACAGATGGCGATAAATAATCGGGCTAGAAGGAATCTTTCCGGTGTCCCTCAGTTTTATCCTGTTCATCTAGCGTCCGAAATTATCATGTCAGTTAGTCTTCCACAATAGAACAGGCGATTACCTTCATATCTTACGATGCATGTACCCAACGGCAGATGAGCACCAAGTCGCCCTGGTGATGACATTTATTCAGCATGGAGTTTTTCAATCAAAGGCCCGCAATGAGGAATCTTCAATTTACCAATTACCCAAGAGCGTTACAACAGTTGCCAAGAATCACACAGATGCTAATGTCGTGTATCATCTCCTGACTTTTGGGCAATCATTATGTTCTGGACTTTGTGGTATTGTCTGAGTCTCTAGTTCTTACAGCTGGAGTTTTTGCCCAGATCTCAATCATCAAGAAAAAACAAAGAGGGGGTTTGACGGCCTGAGATGCGCCCCAGGGCAGTCAACAAGCTCTTCTCATGTAAGTTCGTGCTATAGGCACAATGATAACAAATATTTTTAGCCGGGCAATATCATTATTTCATCCACCTCCCTATCAATGATCAGGGGATATCCTCATCAGAGACTTTCGAGTCTTACGCCTCCCTGTCATTTATTGGACTATCCATCGCAAGAGTACTATGACTCCAATGCCCACACAATCACGTTCAATTTATTATACTTGTTTTCGTCTTCTCTGCCAACCCGAAGCGGCAGGAACGACTTTGGGGGAAAGTCGCGCCATCTTCTCCGTTTCGCTTTGGTGCGAGATATACGGAGGGGTGGCAAAATCTTAGATAATTGGGGAATACTACACAAGAGGTGATTGAGACCGTCAAAGTGACAGCCTGAACTTGTTGATTGGTGAGGGATTCATGCCTTGACAGTCTCGGGCTCCTGAAAAAAACGACCAAATTGGGTTTACAGAATATCTCGAGGGATGGTCTCATGCTCTATGGTTCAACGAGATACACGATAAGACATGGCGGGAAGATAGAGTGAAATAACTACTCTAGGCTGATGTTCGCCACGCCTTTCCATGTCGCCATTATAAAAACCTGAAAAGGGATCAATAAGAATATTCTGAACTTGCAAAGAAGGCGTGTGTTGAAAGGCTACTAATCGTAAAACAGACTGTCATAACAATATTTTCTACAAATACTAGTGCCAAGTCAGAACCTTCTTAGTTCATAGTCAGTGAGCTTGCTGCATTTCGCTATAGTGACTCGCAAAATACGTAGTGTCTAACCCGTTATAGAGTTACACCGCCCAGAAAGGTGACGTGAAATCTGCCTTGGGCTGTTGTGAAACATCAAAATACACAGCATTGCCCCAACTGGCTGGTTATTGTAAAATCAGGCTGGGGAACGGTTGGCTCTGAACGTTTGCACAATGCAGCTGGGCACTCTTCGTTGGCAATGCGGGGCAAAACCATGGCCTGTTCATAAGCCTACACACCCTTTTCCTTTGGAAATCTCTCTTTTTCACCTTTCACATTTCGGTTCTTCATTTCATCTTTTCAGTTTCCCGTCGGCTTATCATCTCACCCCGTATTTCTACTATCCCTGGGCTGAGTCTCCTCAGGCTCAGGATTATCAAGCTCGAACATGGACCCGCTATCGGTTTCTGCCAGTGTTGCGGGACTTGTAACGCTCGCGGACCTCGTGTTTAGGGCTACTCTAAAGTACTCGAAGTCGGTTAAGGGAGCTCCGAAAGAGGTTAAAGATCTCTTGAGCGAAATCAAAGATCTGTCTCTTCTCCTTCATAACCTGTCTATGGTTGCGTTTGGCCTTGAGTTACAGCCTGATCCTCAGAGTGGCGCCACGTCGCCTAAGCCATACCATTTGCACGAATGTCGCCAGCTCTTGAGGCGTCTTGAAGATGGCCTCCCGAAGTTTGAAGGGCAGTCCAGCCTGGAAAAATTGCAGAGTCGTTTGAAATGGCCTTTCTCGACTAGTGAGACCAAAGAGATGTTGCAGGCTATCAGCCGTCATAAACAGACAATCAATCTTGCTCTTGCAGCTGATTCTATCAACAAGCTACAGCTGTGCTTATCTCGACAAGATGAAACGGGAAAAGAGATGCGGCAGCTGAAACACGAAGTCAAAAAGGTACTGGATATCCAAACGAGGATTTCACTCGACCAAAAGCGCAAAGACATCCTCAACACCTTCCTCAAAGCCAATCCTCGTAGCGAATTCGAAATCAACAAAAGACTAAGACATCCGATGACTGCTCTTTGGCTCACAGAAAGCACAGATTTTGAGGACTGGTTCTCAACTGAGCGAGCCAGAATATGGTGTAGCGGCATCCCCGGAGCCGGGAAGTCGGTCATTGCAAGTGCGATCATTGATGAGTGCCTTCAACGCACTCAGATTAATCCAGGCACTGCCGTGGGTTACTTTTTCTGCACATACAGAGACTCCCTCACTACCTTGCCGTGTAATATTTGGTCTGCTTTGTGTTACCAGCTTGCGCTTCAGAATGAAGCCGCGTATGGTCTTCTTGAAGCTTATTACGATGAACTACATTCTGGCGGCCAACTATCAGCTCAGGTGGACGGCCCTAGACTTATGAACGTCCTGAAACAACTATGCACTACATTCGGCCGAGTTTACGTCGTCGTTGACGGCCTTGACGAATGTGGCGTCAACACCGAGGAAATTGTCAACAGCCTGATGTCTTTTTCTCTAGCAACCAAGAATACCAACATTAATTTCGCTCTCCTAAGCCGAGACGAGATTTCCATACGGGAGCTGATTGAACCCCATTTTCACTGGATTGAAATAGAAGCCCACACTCATGATATTCAACTTTATGTGGCATCGGAAATGGACAGGTTGATCGGAGCGAGAAAACTCCGACTTAAGGATATGACTCTCAAAGACGAAATAATGGCCAGACTTGTCAAGGGCGCGCAAGGGATGTAAGTAGCGGCTTCACAAGATTATCCTTTTGATAATTTACTTACATCTGGGTACAGGTTCCGTTGGGTCACTTGCCAAGTTGATCACCTGTGTGAGCTACCGACGGACCGGGCCCGCCGGAATGCTTTAGAAAGGCTACCGCCTACGTTACCTGCCACCTACGAAAGAATCTTGTTGAGAATCGACACTTATTCCAGTGCAGTGAGACTGCTTGTAAAGAGAAGTCTACTTCTTATTTCTTATCAGAATCGATTCCTCGACTCTAAAGCATTGTGTGAAGCAATTTCCATTTCAGATCATTCAGACAGGTTGGATGAAGACGAGGTAGTAGATGAACAAGAGGTTCTTCGATGGTGCGGAAGCCTGGTGAGAATATCACCACACCCGATTCGCGACGGCCAAAGATTTGAGTTTGCACACTACACAGTCCAGGAGTTTCTGCAAAAAGACTGCATAAATCATTCAAGCCTCAGCGCCTATGGCATATCACAGACCAAATCCAATGACCTTTTTATGCGACTGTGTCTGAGGCTTTTGACACTACAAAATTTCAAAAGCTTTCCACGAGCGGATGAGAAAGCAGTGCAGGAGATCCTGAGCCTGAGGGAGCATCGGCCTTTTTATGAACCGGCATCAATTTTTTGGCAAATCGAGACGCTGGTGAATGCCGAAGCACGTACTCTCAACTACCTTTCTATGCTTTTTGACATCAAGAAAACACCAAATTTCTCTATGTGGGCAGTAGAAGTTATCAGACATTGTCTAATCCGGTATGATAACGACTCTTTTAATTTCAACATTCGGTCCGACTTTGGAAGAAACGCGGACATTGCTGGCCAGGTTGTGTGCGCTGTGCTGAGGCCAGACTTTACTCCTTTGCACATGGCAGCTGCTTGGGGCTTAACGAATGTCTGCCGTTTATTGATGGACAATGGTGCCAAGATCAACTTGATGAGCAGATATGGTACTCCACTCCAATGCGCAGTTGGAGGTCTTTCGGTCTTCGCCGACGTGGATATTTCACTCACGGAGGTGCACATTGAAACCTCTGGAGAGCTGCAGCCCAGGAATGGTTTGCCATCAGAGCGCCAGAACACAGTGCAATTACTTTTGAACGCCGGTGCAGAAGTACATTCACTGCTTCAAACACCGTTCAAAACCTCATCTTTACTTTCTCTGGCCGTCTTCAACTCTCGTTACGGCCACGACTTCGGGATAATCTCGGATCTAATCAAGCATGGCGTTGCAGTGGATGAAGAAGACTTGCCCGACTTTGCCTGGACCTATCGTTTCGCCCAGAAGGTTTACAAGCCAGATGAATTCAAACAAGGGTATGATGAGGGCCACGCAATCCTGGGTCTTCTCGAGATACTGGGCGATTTCGAGTCACCTGAAACGTCGCAAAGACCAGAAATACAGTTGTACCACAAGACTTTCCAGTTCGCGAAGCAGATGGAGCTAGACGTTCCAGACACCCTTTTACAGCCATCCATCGACGATGGCTTGAGTGATGAAGATCTTGGAAAATTCTTGCATTCAGCCATTGTACTAAACAACATAAGCGTCCTGGAAAATCTTCCTTCACATCGACAATGCGAAGTGGTAGGGCTTTTGGGACTTCATCCCGACATGCCAGATTGGACACCCGTACATATTGCTGTATACGAAAAGTCTTTGGATTGTCTCAAGATCTTACTAGGCTGGGGCTGTGATGCTAATGCCCGAGCTGCAGATGGCAGAACGCCGTTGCACTTGTGTTGGTATGACGAACACAGGGAGTTCATGCGCGCGCTCTTACAACATGGAGGAAATACTATGGTCCTTGATAATGATTCTACAACTGTCTGGCATAATAGTGTTTATCCAGACTCAGTCGAAATTCTCAAGGTTCTCATCCAGGAAGAAGATCGAGACTCTGCACTCCAGATAGTAGACGAGAAGGGGAATACTCCTATATGTCGCGGTTTGATCTCTGGGTGGGAAGAGCCGACAAAGCTTCTGCTAGAATTTTGCAAAACTAAGCAACACTGGAAGAGTCCTGAGTCCATTTATCGCGCAGCGGCGAAGCTTGGATCTTCCAAAATTGTTCAGACCCTTCTCGAAGTCGGCGTGGAGCCTGACGGCGTCGACGAGAACACAGGCAATCCTCTACATTTCCTCAGCGCTGGCTCTGATATTGAATGTGTTGATCAGCTAAAGACCATGTTCTCATGCTGCCAGAAGAGAAGCTCAGATTTGAGAATTCCTTTTGAATCACTCCTTCAAAGAGCTATTCAGGATGAAGAGACCTCCAAATGTGACATCGCTGTGCGTTTACTACCGGACAGCATGCTGGCCAGTCCTGAGGACTCCAGTGCTATCTGGTCCTTTCTATGCGATGAAATATTGCCGGTGGCTACCAAGAGTCGTCTGCAGGGGACTTGGATTGAGGATATCTGTCAAGTACTCCTACAGAGGGGAATTGCCAAATCCTATGAGGAGCATTCTGGCAAATCCATGTTGGTGCCACTGGCAGCCGGTCTATGCCGGGTCACACCCCACAGGTTGAAAGTTTTGAGAGATGAAGGAGATGGGATAGTGTGCTTTGAAGGTTGGAACTGGTTTGCCAAGACATTCCTCCAACTTGCCAAGGACACGAAACACACAGACGCACTGACGGGTGGACACATAATGACCCAACTCTTGTGTGAGGCAGTTATTCACGACGATAAAGTCATGGTGGAATTGCTTGTTGCACATGGAGTGGATTGCCACATGAAAGTGGACATGATATCACCCTTCGAGTTATCCTGCTTGCCCAATTTTTCGAAAAACGAGGAAGTTCTTGGCAGTTTTTTGGGTCATAAGAACGCCAAGAAGTTCGAACAATCATGCTCTTTTTTGGAAGGTATTGGCCCTCTCCATCTCACTGCAGGCATTCACAAATGGGATCAAGGTGGATCTCTGGACAAATTGCATCATCTCTTGCATGCTGGTGCTGACCCAAACCTACCTTCACAGGTATTCTCACCAATTGCATACCACGTCTTAAGGTGCTCTATTGAAACAGCAGAAGCGCTTCTCGACTTCGCAGCTGATCCATGGCTTCGAGGTCCATTCAGCTACGACGCAGCCTTTGCAGCAATTATCTCACATAATTCCTCGTTTCTAGCAAAAATCTCTGAGCACTCAATTTCATTGAATCTTGCAACCCAATGGAGCTATACTATGACTGGTATTCGTAGCTCTATTGGATGGAATGCACTTCACGTGGCTGCCTTTTACAATGAAGTTGAATGCCTTGAGTTCTACCTCGATCAACATCATCTGACCAACCTCGACGTGCAAGATGCTCATCTTGAAACTCCGATGCACCATGCTGCTCATCGCGGGCACATAAAAGTCATCGATTTCTTGGTCGGCCGTGGTGCCAACATCAATGCCACTTCGGTGTCAGGAATGACCCCACTACATATTGCGGTAAAGGAACAACGTCTTGACTGTGTCAAAAGTCTCCTCGACCATGGTGCGACGCAACAGACCTGCCATGCAGGCTGGTCTCCATTCATATCTGCTTACTACACAGGAAATCATGAAATTATAAGTGCTCTACAAACACACCTCGGCAGTTCCACGGCTGATGCTCCCGCCACTAACCACAAGAGCGTGCGAAAGATGGCAGAGACGCTGAGACAAGCCATTCAACGCGACGACTTGGATGCATGCAAGAGAATTCATGCTCTTGGCTGTCCTGTGGACGTGGAGATCTATGACAAAATGACGCCGCTGGTGTTTGCTATTAGCAAGCAGAGCAGTATAAATCTGGTCCAGTGGTTTCTGGATAACGATGCGAAAGCCTCAATGTTGTTTTGGAACAGTCTCGAGAATGACTATCTTACTGCTATCCATGCTGCTCTGATGTATCAGCCTTTCAATCCTCTCCTGGCAGCTTTGGTTACCAAGTACCTCGACGAAGGGGGGGACTTCCCAGTCCATCAACAAAATCCTCTTGTAAGCGCTATCAAGTACCGAAATACTGAGGGGCTCTTAACAATACTGGGAGAACTCAAGAACAACTCCGAATTCATGTAAGTAGCTTTGAAGTAACTCCAATATGCTCTGGTATGTATGTCGTTGATTGACAGCTGACAATGTGACCATTCCAGAAACCTGCCTTCCCTCCTCAACCAAGGTATCAATAGGTACGAGAGTCTCAAGCCTCTCCATGCTGCCGCTACATACGACGATCTAGTCGCTTGCCGAGCTCTAGTTGAGTCTGGAGCCGATATTGAGGGAACTGACCATGACCATCTTACACCACTTCACATGGCTGCACAACATGGAGCCAGTTCGGTCGCTGAGTATCTCATTACTTCCGGTGCTGGCCTTGAACGAAGAGATACTATTGGTCGCACTCCCCTCATGCTGGCATGTTATCACAATTCATTCGATGTGATAAAAGTGCTTGCAGATGCTTGCATGGTACATGATACAACAGACGATCAAGGAAACAATGCTTTGTGCGCTTTAGCCTGTGCTGCCGATCTTCTGAACCAATCTCCCAATGTTGAGGCGTTCAAGATTCTGGTTGATAAGGGAGTTGATCCATTTGTGAAAAACAATCTCGGCTTGTGCGCTGCTCACTACATACTAGCTAACCCCTCCGTGGTTTACTTGCGACATATTCTCGGCCGTTGCCCAAGGTTCTTCGCCGATCAGCCATTTATCTGGCCACCAAACTGGATTTTCTCTACCTCGAATTTAGTTCCAAGACAATTGTTGGGTTTATCGAGGAACTTGCAGACTATCCGTCATTACGTTGACTTTGCCCACTTTCTTCAGCTTGCCAATATCTCAGCTCCAGGAGAACACAGTCTGTTCTGCCAAGCTGCGCGTTGGGGGTTGGTCGAGGCTGTGCGTAACTTTATGGAGATTGGTGCTACGATTGATCACCCGTGTCATGAACACGGAGCACCACTTGTCGCTGCGTTGAAAGAATCTCAATTTGAGGTCGTTAGGTTACTCGTTCGCAATGGCGCAAACCTGACCCCAGCTCAGTTCCTGAGGAATGGAGTAGTGTGGACAGAAGTGGATGACAACATCAGAGACTGGTTAATGGTAGGAAGACATGTAGACCAAAGAAAGCTTACGACAAGAGCGTGGAATGAAAATCGTACCCCTACAGCATGGGCGGGGGTTGTTCAAGCTGCAGTTGAAGTTGAGTGGCATTGGAAGCAGGGGCAGGATGAGACAATGTTGGAGCACGCAAGAAACCGTCAACGATTGATTCGAGAGCTAAGAGGAACTCAGGTAAAAGTTTTGAGGCTGGTAATGTGAGGAGACTGAAATTTTCTTGTATTTGCGAAAGAGCGAAATTCATTGTCAATAATTATCCGCGCTTTTCCCCATTATTTATTTGTGTTTAGTATGCAGCAGTTTTATGTCTTGTTCGCTTCCACATCCGGCCTTGTTTGCAGACCGAAGTCCGAAATTAAACAAAATTCTCCAAGTGGGCCCGACGTGTAGACTCAGAAGTCCTGCGTATTTCTACCCACTCCCTTCGCTACTTAGTTTTCAATCGTTACCTTTACTCTAAGTAAGGAAAACTTGAAATGGCCCGCCTTTCTTTGTTTTCTCGCCAGCGTCTATTGCTCGCCACCAAGGCAGCAGTTGGACTCTCGCTTACTGGCGCAGCGGGCTTTCACCTCATCACACGGAACTGCTACTTTGAACCATTCGGTCCAGAAAACGGTGGGGCGTGTTTTGAGCATCCCTTGCTCAAGCAGATCAATCCTTGGAATAAACCAGCCTCATGTGACTCTTGCGTTAGAAAAGTGCCATTCGAGAAATTGGACCAGGCTCTTATTGAAGATGCAAGGAATGGAGGGACAAGATTGGTTGAAAAGTTCATTGCAGGGATGTGGGGGGGTTTTGGTGAGTATTGAGATGGCCTCATCAGGATATGGTGTTAATCTCGACCAGGATATGCTGTTCAAAGAAGGATCATGGCATTCACCAAAGACGAGACCAACAAAGACCATGTTTGGGACAAGCAGGATCTTTTACAATCCAAATATGAGCCAGGTATGCCTTATTTGTCCTTTAGCATTCTATCCGCGACAGATTGCTTATGTGTGATAGGCACCTGTTTTACAAACCACTTCCTTATTCTCTCGAAGACGCCAACATGCATCACAATGAGGGGATGCTTCAACCCACATCAATCACCACCAGTACCAATGAGTGTAGACAACATCGTGGAGATACAGGCCGATCTCGATGAGGAGAACAAAGTGGCTGTCCTCAAACTCAGCGTTGCGACGTTTGATGGGAGAAGGGAGGCGAGTGACAACGAGGACCCCTTTGGTGGAGTGGGAGGATGGTTGCACAGACGGTATTCCACCTTGTTAGTTGAGTCAGGCGCCAGGAATTGTCTGAAATGAGATGTTGTTATGAGTCGAACTGTATAACAGTGTCATGAAAACTCCCATTTTTTCTTAATGGAAAAGAATGCAGCTTTGATGTTATGATTGAAAGTTAGATGGCCTGATAAGTAATCGAGACGTTGCCAGGCTTCGGGATGAATCGTCACAATTACTAGATCATTCTTTGAACTCATATTGGGTAAAATTTCGGCTGAGGAGGATGAAGTGAAATATTTCATTTATTCTGTGGCTTAGCACTCTTTTACCTGGCATTAAGTACCGGGTAGATATATCTCGATGATTGACTGAACCACCTGTAAGTATATCTGCGGTACGGAGCGAGTATTGATATCGCGGTCACAGTTCGTAGTTATGTTTAGCTCGGCCTAGTATTGGCAGATGGCCGATTGAGTTTGTTATTAGGGATCATCTCAGGTAGATGACGTTCGTGGTGGAGGCGCGGCAGTAAATCCTATTAGTCCACGGGGCGATTACGCTTCCAACAAAACCCTCAGCCTGCATGACCACTGCACACAACAACTGCATATCGGGCTTCTGATAGATTTTCAAGGTATGGTTAAATATGCCCGCGGTAAAGGCCAGCCTGAGAAGGGCAATACCTGTCTTCTGAGGTGAAAATAGATGCTATGAATTCTGAAGAATGCAGAGACTGGTGGATCGCAGGGAGTGTGTCCTCAGCAATGAGCCTAGCCATTTTAGCAGAACCATACTATCATACCTTAAAATGGGAAGCCAATTTCTCCCTATAGTTCTCTGACTTCATCAGGGCTTGCCAGCTTGGTCGAGAGAAACCTGGCAGCTTGGCTCAGAGATCCACAGAAATTGGGAGACTTGAAGTGGATTAGTTGTCCACACGCACGTCCAACGTCTCCGAAGTCCGAACGACTGAGCTTTGACCAAAAACACAACCCCACTAACTAGAAGACTCAAAATGTTTGAAGTCAGGTTATATCTGTTTTTGCGCTCGAACTATTGTAATGTCAAGTATTCAGGGATTTTATGTTTCCTTTTGCGGTCGGTTATTCCTCGGGCTATCCGAGATGCTGTCACAGCTTTTGATTAGACAGATTTATGCGACTGGCATAATCTCCCCACCTCTTTTATGCCGATTTATGCGCATTTGTCTTATGCGTTTCCGGCCGTTCATCATGGACCAGTTCTAAAAGAGAACATTAAGATGCAAAATGCAGTTTCACAACGCTGTGTATAGTTGTTTCGGTTCCACTGGCTATTCTAGTGACCTAGCGTCAATTTAGCGGCAATAGAAAACCAGGTCAGGGAACATAATAAATCAGTATCCTCTGTGAAGAAGTAAGAAGCAATAGTCGGCTCGAAGAAGTAGCCGCCTAGGCCGATGGCAGATGAGCCTCCACAGAGAACGCCTCCCTTGGCGACTGCATCGGCCACGTATCTGTCCAGTTTCTCAACAGCTCGAAATGCCGTTAGTGCTCCTATGGTAGTGTCAGACTTGGCACCATGGCCAACGCGAAGCTTCTGAGTGGCCTCGAGAATCTTCTGCGCAAATTAGTTATACGTGCCGCTCTGCATATACACTCTACTCGCATGGGTACATGCTTGACCAGCGCTGCGCCATTTTAGGATCATAAGGGTAGGAACAGCTTGGCCCAAGGCTCCGTCGTTGAGGATGATAAAGGGACAGTTGCCTCCGAGTTCAATGGTGACCTTCTTCAGCCCGTCAGAACAGTGTCTGGCAATGATATGACCGACTACAGTACTACCAGTGAAGGTCACCTTGCGGACAAGGGAGTGCTTGCCAAGTGCTTTGCTAACCGAAGGGGTATTTGTATTGTCGGTGGTCATAACTTTAAGAACGCCTGGTGGACCTGGCTTTCAAAGCTAGGTCGGCAAGAGCCATGACGCTGAAAGGCGTCTCAGGGGACGGTTTGACGATTATTGAACAGTCTGCAGCCAGAGCAGCAGCAACCTTGCGGATGACCATGGCCACTGGGAAATTCCACGGGACGAGGGCCACAGACGCCGATGGGCTGTTTGATGACAAAGGTGCAGCGGTCAGAGACGGACGGGATCGCGATGGAGCCATGGATACACTCTGCTTCACCTGCAAACCACCAAGCAAAGCCCAGGGCATAATCGACCTCCCCACGAGCCTCGGCCAGCGGCTTGCCTGTCTCGTATGTGACCAGCTTAGCCATGTTGTCGCGTGTGTTGGTGATGAGCTGATACCACTCGAGGAGTTTCTTCACGCGTTCGCGAGGATTGATACCTGAGAAACGCTGCGTGGGACGTGGTGACATATGGGTCGACATCTTCGACTTTTTTGACAGGGCAAGTCGCAAAGACTGTACGGCTGCCAGGATCTAGGTAAGGCGGCTAGAGTTAGCATTGAGTCGTTTTGCGTGGGAAATGTACCGAGCGCAATAGAAACGAATATTTACCTTCTATGTCAAAGATCTCGGGGGATCGTGAAGAAACCCACTCTCCATTGAGCGATGAGCTCTCGTGGAGAATGGACGGGTCATCCAACTGCATTCGTCTAAGCTATTGATTGTCCCATGCTAGGTATCCAAGTGATGGAGGGGGTTATTGCCATGCCTGGAAAGGCAGTGTCTTGGACATGATAACCGATAAATGAATGAGTCTTTGATAAAGATAGTCTTGTTCGCAAATTGCTGTATGGACAGGACTTAAGTTTTGACTCGGAGACGGACACTTATAGTTCTTAACTCTGTACGGGCGCATATCGTCAATTAACGAATGTCAATTAAACGCTTGCGACACCGGGCATGTCAGACGTACTACATCACCTTTACGTGACGATACACTGACTAACAAGATTACATCCGAATTATGTTCCGATAACCCGGCAAGACATGGCTTGGCCAGATCCGGGGCATCATAATAGTTGAGTAAAATAAATTATTCAAGGTTTACTCTATAACTTCTAAATATAAA
>JAAVTZ010000210.1:0-27237 GCA_014898835.1 Fusarium lateritium
TTATTATAGTTAAAGCATACCTTTTGGAAAGGCAGCACCATTACATAGCCTATGCATTCAGATATTAGCCTTCGATCTACTACTTGAAGTGTATATTTAAAGAGTAATTATTAGGATTTATAAATCAATAATATATAAAGTTTTAAATATATAAAGTATTATATAATTTATTAAAAATAATTAAATAAAGTTGTTAAAATTAAAGATAAGCTAATTTAAGATATACCGACACCAGCGCAGAAATCTAACTAGATTAATTAGTTGGGGGCCGAATGCACGGAGAATCAGATTGGGTTACACTGAGGAAATAAATCAGCCTCGTAGGGCATTTCGCACTGTTTTAGCGCAAATCTCATTCGGCATCGACCAGGGTTTAAGTGAAAGCCCTACAAAACGGAGTAGAACGATTGGCGAGGTAATTACAATCTCGCAGTAGCGTCTAGCCTTGCACAGCTCGTGCTCGCATTGCTTACCTGAAGAAGCAAAGTGGATTGGGGGCATTGATTTGGCCCCTTATTTACTAACCTGACGGTCGATTTTCTCGAGGAACTGTCAGAGTTTTCATTCATCTCTCAAACATCACATCACATCACCCCTTCTTCTCACCTCGGCCGAGCCTTCGACCGTTCGAGTATTACTTCTCGGAAACATGACAACCTCGACTGTTGGTTATTCCAAACGGGCAAAGGTAACCAGCAGTAACTGGTTGGTGGAAGGGTCATCGGTATTGGCCAGCTGTCTGATTACGCTCGGCCTTTACCTACTCCTCGCACGATTTGATGGCCGCGAAGCTCCCCATTTTGGTGCCGTGTCGGAATGGGGTATCACCCTTAACACTATTGTGGCCATCATGGTCAACATAGCAGTCGCTGCTAGCATTTCGGTCGTCATGGAATGCATCAGCCAGCTCAAGTGGCTCTGGTTCTCAGAGCAGCCTAGGCCATTGGCTGACATCCAAGTCTTTGATGAAGCGAGTAGGGGATCGTTTGGCAGCCTGAAGCTGATGTGGGGAATCCGTCAGCGATCTATTGCCACCATAGGTGCCTTTCTCGTGGTGGTTCAGCTGGCTGTGGCGCCACTGACCCAGCAGTCGCTTCATTACGAGTCGCGAAGCGTAGCCGCTGAGGGTATCAACGCTACCCTTCCTTATACAAAAAAGTACCTCGAAATGGGCCAGCAACCCATACTCCTGGGCACCACCCCAAGCGGGTATGAGTCACTGAATACAGGTATGAAGTCGGCGATAATATCGGGGATTTTTATGGACACCGACATCGTCCTCAACGATACGGAACCGTCGTGCCCTAGTGGCAATTGCACCTTCAGCGACTGGTCAGCCTTGGCCGTTTGTACAGGCTTCGCCAACGTCACTTCATGGCTTGATAACCGCTCTGACAACAAGAAAAAGGGCCATAACCACCTTGAATACTGCATCGCAGATGACATCTGCATTAGAAGCAACTCTGAGGACTATCATATCAAAGTGAATATGACATCCGCTGCACGTGGCGAGCAGTTTGATGAACCACTTGGATCCGATGTTCGAGACCGAGCTGGTTACAATTACACATCCATGGCTTTCAAAGATCGCCCGAGCCCTATTGCAGACTTCTACGTGCTCTACCAAAACCTGACCACCAATGAGTACATGGCTATCGAGATCGTTTTGGAATGGTGCGTCCAAAGGTTCTCAACAAAAGTTGTCAACGGAACTGCCACTACCGTCCGACTTGACGAATCGAGGAATTTCACAGAATCACGCTATGAACGTGTCATCAATGAAGTCGACGGAGAAGAGTTTGAGGTTGATATCCTCACCCATTTATCACTGCAGCGCCATCTTGCCAAGTATTTGTCTGGTATGCTCTTTGAAAGAGGTGGTGACAAAGCAGATACCGATGTTGCTATATCCTTTTCTAGGGCTCTGGGGTCATTGAGCTGGCAATACGCTACGCGTGTGCCGAGGGGCTTCCCCAGGCTAGGTGCTCTTCTCAACAACACAGCGACCAGTATGACCAATTTCCTACGTCAACGTACAATAGAGAGCAAAAACGGCACAGTCTATGTACAGAAAGTTTACGTCCGCATATCATGGGGATGGCTAGCTGCTCCGATTGTATTCGTTGTCTTTGCCCTATTATTCTTCATCGCAACGCTGGTTTATGGACGGGTTCGCAAAATACGAGGTGTACCGGCTTGGAAATCCAGTCTGTTGGCGGCAATGCAGACTCCCGATGCCGACTTGCATCAGCTCCTGGGCTCTGAGGCGTCAAAGATTCCCATGCCCTCGCAGATGCAGAAGCTCAAAGTTCAGCTTGTTAAATCTGATGGTCGCTGGAATCTCACTGGGACTGTTCCTCCTGGAAAAGTGAGCGATCAGACGCCACTTCAACAAGAGGGCGAAGACATGCCGTTGTCAAGCTTACAGTTTGACCAAGTAAGAAAGACATGGAGGGTCCAGGAGTGAAGAGTGTGCAGCAAGGAAGAAACAGTCAACACTAGCGATGACGGAGCTTAATGCTACTCAAGAGAAATATCTATCCTTGGGTATCAGAGATAGTTATTATTTAGCCTGTTAAGTATTCATTCTTACTTATATACACTATTAGCCCAGGTCCTCTCCACCTCTCCTAGATAAGACTCGCACTTCGTGTCGCTTTAGTAGTTGATCTGCATCTGCTTAGCGGCGGCAGCCACGGAGATGAGAGTAGTGAGCACGGGTATAGTTGAGAAACGCATCATGAGAGTCACGTATCTTTGATAAGATTTAGTTAATCTACCTGGTTAGCAGCTGCTTTGCTTAATAGTTGTTTGATAATCCAATCAGTTTATTTATGACAGTTAGATGGAGGAGTGGGTATATCTTAGGTCTATAAAAATTAGGCGGGCATTTTGCGTATATGAGATTCAATTATTCTATATGATTGCATCTCAGCCCATGCCAGGATGTGCAGGAATTGCGATGATATCGGGCTTTCTAATCTAACTAGGTAACATACCTCCAGTGGGGGCGGTCATCTCCCAAGTGCATAGCATCTTCTCCCTGAAACCTGTGATTCCTCTCACCAAGGTCTCTCTTTTTGTTTCTCTAATCGCAAGGAAGTAAAAGAGTGTGTAGCTGATACCACAAATCCAGACCATACCAAGGCTGACTCCCAACCCGGTCCAGTACTGAGGTGCCTCATGTGCCAAAAGACATTAGAAGCGACAATACCACCAATGCAATATCGAGGACAGGCTGATTCAGGATACACACTCAATCACTTTCATGTATCACGGACTTGTCTCTACCTGGTCTTCTCGCCAATCCCATGATAAAAAACACAAGATAATCTCTCGTGAAAAGGAACAAAACCTTCATCGTGATCTCTGTACCGGTTCTGTAGGACAGTGATGCACCTACGTTGGATTGGTATAGAAAGCTGCTGAAATAAATAAGAATAAAAGTGTGAAGCTCAAAACTAACAGTTCGAACTTGCACATGGAATAGAAGATAAAGCTCGTTACATGATATTCATTCTAATAATTAAATCTCTCGCCTTTCGATGGATTCCTCACCAACCCGGCTCCCGCGAAGCCAAGTCTGACCACTCCATCACTCATTTCCCATGCTCCATATCTCACTGGTCCAATATCATTTACCGCATGAACGATACCACCCACGTTCTGGTTCGGATCCACGTTTCTCATGATATGTGACTCCTGGCCGACAGTTCCAAACGCATTGGCAATCTCTAACGGATTGAGACTGACGTCTCGTCCCAGTTCCCACCAGCCCCAGAACGTCGGGAGTACCGAAAAGATACCCACGAGCGAGACTGCGACCGCTATCCACATCTTCTCGTAATTCGTCACGTAGACAAGAGTGACTGTGCCGCTGTCATATTCCACGCGCTGCTTGTCCGTTGTGTTGTACTGGGCATACTGCAGGCTGGCTCTGAAACCGATGTCCCTGGTAAGCTCAATAATGTCGTCCATGGGATTCTCCCAAGTATCTTCGCATCCGGGAATAGTGCTGTTCATGGTAAGATATTGAGTCGCAGGCAGTCCATCGGAGCTGACATCGTAGCCAGTGGCGCCAGTGAAAGACATGAAAGCCTCAGACTCATAAAGAGCTTGAGCTATCTTGCTGAATCCACCTAAGATATTACCTGAGCCGCTAGCGACCATTGGAGCAGGCATCATGTATCTGTTTTGGATTAGCAGTTGACCATGAGTTATCTCGCAGAAGAATACATACTTGCGCTGGATGAACTTGTCGTCTTTCCAAGTTCCCCCAAGCTCTACTGTCTCCCCATCCATACGTACGGGAAACTTTGTAATTCCAGCATGCAGGTCGCAAGTCTGGATCTTCAGCTTGCCGCTGCATTTGTGGGTATCTTTATAGAGTGTTGTGTAACGCAAAAATGACCCGTCAGGCATATCGTAGACTGAATACTCGCCAAACTCGGTGATGTTGACCTGGAACAGATATCCACCACTCATGGCCTTCATCATACTTCCGCGATCCATTCCAACAGTGAGGTTAAAGTCGCGCGAACTGTCGGTGCAATTGACATCGAATCCAAATCCTTGAACTGAGGTTGTGCAGTTGTCGCAAGTCGTATCAAAGACGGCCATGTCTTTTCGGTTGCTGTAGCCTTGAGCAATGTCGCTGAAGTTCTTGGTCAGTAAAGAAGTGGAATGAGTACGGCCAGTCATGATACTGGCGTAATTGTCGGGAAGCTCTCGTGCGATATGGAAGTCGATGGTTCCTTGTTGTGTCTGAAAATGATTTGCCGTTAAGGATGCACGTTGCATGAGTGGGCCACGCAAAACGGATAATGTCATTAAAATAGAGGCTGTTGATGTGTGAGCATTAGAGTAATCTTCAAGAAAGAAGTTGGTTCGTACCAAAGCCCAGAGTCTTCGACTTCCAGGTAAATAAGTTGATGGCAGCCTGGATTATGCCTGTAGAGGAGCCATAGACAGCTTGAAGTTGTTGCAGCTAACACTGTTCAGCGAATGTCACTTCTCAAGGAAATGTTAATACTCACCGTGACTGGCTTTCCAGCCGCTCGCCAGTACGAGATGGCGGCTCCTTCAGTAAATGCACAGGCTAAAAAGGCGCCCGACAATGCAGAGGTCAAGGCCAGCCAGACTGTTGGTTGTATGTGTTCATCCCAGTGATCAACAGGAACACCGTCACTGAAGACGAGAATAAGAATGGCTGCCACAGTCCCCAACAACGCCAGCACCCACATGCCAAGACCGCGATAAGGAAACCGTTTCCAAAATCCGGGTAGCCATGGTTGACTCAGTCTGGCGTATTGTGCCGCGAATGGCGTGGGCATTGACTCAAGACGATGCCATGATGACTTGTCTCCTGCACTGCGGCTCCCTATGAACTCGTCCTTCAACGGCCAATTTGGCGATGCCGCGTTTGGGTCTAACATTGGTTCAGAGTGTCAAGACTTGGCGGGTGAGCTACCACATCGAGAAGTAAACCAGAAAGGAAAGAAGCTGATACGGAGAAGGAGGGTAGAAAAAGCCACTAGTGGGCTGTCAAATAAATTCAAATGAGTGGAATGGGTGGAACATTGACCACTGCCAGGGTCTGGAAGGAATGGACTGGAGGAATAGTGACTACTGGCAGGGCCTCAAAGGAGTGAATTGAAAGGGACAATGACCAGCGTTTGGGGCCTCCAAGAAGTCAAGATGAAGAAAGAATCTTCTGTTTCATAAGACGCAAAGAGTAAACGAAACGAACGTCCTTGAATAAGGGCCGCATGAAACAACCAGGGTCGGGGGACATTTGGTTCTTGAATGGCACCAGCTGTTTGGCTCCGTCGTGCTATGAAAACTGGAGATCACAATCTGCTATACGAGAAATAGTGTTTTTTATGACTTCATTGACCCGCTAATATGGGTTTTTGGAACGCTTTCTCCGAAGTGTTTCCACAATGATTGGGATCTTCATTTTATGAATGAGACTAGCATAACTAGCACAATTAGCACAATTAGCACAAATTCTGCTTCCGCCTCTTCCACTGTTTCACTAGGTTTCATTCCGCTACTTTGTCTTGAACCATTTCCCCCTTCTCAAGGCAATCTATTGGCCGTTAAACTATGGCAGTGGAGTAGGGTGAGTTAAGGTATCTGACAAAGGTCGGTGTTAATACTGAGAGAAATACGACCCTGTGCCATCTCTCCAGAATTGCGTTAGTTCGCCCGAATAGGTTTATCGTGTTATATCCGTCTCATTCACTTGTAGTAGTATCGACTCCATCTCAACAAGTGTCTCATTTGCAGAATGCATTGGATTTCATCCCAACAGTTAGTTAATACCGTGATTTCATGGAAGATGCCGTTTCGTATTGCCCCGCATGAGTGCGACCCCAATCTGTAACGTTCATACGTACGATAATGTCAAGGCAAGGGTATCGGTTCCTTTCTGCCATACTGTAGGACTAACGACAATTTGAGTAAACCGGAAAATAGGAACGAGATGGAACATCAAAAAGGCATGATAGAATGTTTTAGGGCGCGGCTTTCTACCATCGCATCTACATAATCTCTTTCTTCCCCGTTTGTTTCAAAACCTGGTAGGGGTGGCCAAGAATGCTAACTGTCGTGAAGGTTGCGTATCTGGTTTGCTCGTTATGGGCAAGTTACCATGTATTATCTAAAGAGGTTTTTAGAAGCTATGGCACCAAAAGACCCAATTCTGAGGGGCATGACAGGGCGCCCAGTGAATCTGATTGCGGAAGCTGAGTCCTGATACCACGGCAATTTGCTAGGGTCAGGGACCCTGGCTATTCTAAGGCAGGGCTCTTGAGGTATAGACAGCGGTGACTTAGTCGCTCAATAACGTAAAGTGTTTACTCGGCATTTTGATTCAAGCTGCGTCCGAACATGTTTCTTTACTACATGTATCGCAGTGCTCTTATTACCTGTGCTGTGCTTCGGCTGACATTATGTTACGTACTAGTAGATGTATCAAGGACCTCGCTTCCGACTTCGGAAAAATCACCAGCTCTTTCAGAAGCCACATGGAAGCGTCGCAATTCTAAACAGTGTTGAGTTGCTCATGTCAACCTATTACAACATTATCCATGAGCAGCCGGAGGGTTAATGTTAGGTAAGAGATAACAACATAACATATGCATTTTAGTAAGGTTTTGGCCTAAGACATGTTCTAAATCTTGTATAATCTATCCTAAAGTTAGGTAGATATCTCTTATTCACTGAACCACCTGGCAAGTCGAAGAAGCATCACCAAATTCCCGCAATGGGAGGCTGGGACGAGAATTGTTGACCCTATTTACCGCTTTCGTATCGGGAATAGTTTTCTCCGAGGCATACTCAACCAATGACCAACTTTTTTGTTACGTGACCTAATCCTAGCCTGGGGGTGAGACCATGAGAGGCCTCACTCACTCCACTCAACATTGACAATCTTACACCACATTAGAACATTGGTCACATGGCGACATCTATAGTTCACACCACATCATTTACCCCGGAAGAGCCCCAGTCGGCTCAGAAAGCGTTACTTGACTATAATGCCGACTACCAGGTCGTAATATGCACAACTTGTCAATATGCGATTCAACCGCGCGCTATCACCAGACATCTCAAAGAGATTCACGGTCTTCCCAGTCGGCTGAGGCGTCCATATCTTCAATATGTTGCCGGCTTGCAGTTGAGTGAGCCATCTCAAGTGCTTGATGCACGCGTTGATGAGAATAAATTTCCTCTGCATAATTTACCAGTAATGGATGGTTTTCAGTGCTTAAGAGCTGGGTGCGGACATCTTTGCGTTACGACTAAGCGAATGCAGAAGCATTGGCATGAGCAGCATGGCGAGTCGGGTTATTATGGATTGAATTGGCAACCTGTGCCTTTACAGACTTTTTTTCGTGGGAATCTCTTGAAATATTTCACTCATCCGTTATTATCGTTGAGCTTGTCAAACTCTGAGGTACGTGCCCAAATGGTCTGCTTGGTCATGACTCTAACCTAGCCGAGGTTTCCAATGAAGACTTCATCAAAGTATTCGGTGATTGGGACCTAAGCGACCCTTTGGATGAACTCGATCAATATCTTCTCACTCACTACCTCAACTCCACACACTCATCGTTAGCCAATCGACATGGTAACGGCTACCTTTGGCAGGCCACTATTCCGAGATTTGCCAGCGCAAACCTCTTCCTCCGTCATGGGATTCTCGCCCTCGCTGCTTCGCATATCTTATTCCTAGGGGACTCTTCGATATTCGATCCCAATCAGCTTGCCCAAGCTGTGAATCACCATGGAAATAAGGCAGAATCGTTGTTCCGTGCTTCGATCATCACCCCACCCACGACTCCACTACAGTGTTATGCAATAATTGCTTTCATCCATCTTTATGTGCTTTCGTCTTTTAGACTCTTCGCTAATGGTCAATCGGGCGACTTTGGTGACCTATTTCTTGTCAGTCCAGACCGTCCTGACTTGGACCACATGGCACCTTGGCTTTATTATGTTCGTCACGGCTGTCAACTTGTATGCGGTTTCTGGGATGCTGTCGGCAGCGGACCACTCGCTACTCTGGCTCGGTCTTGGGAGATTCCAATCATGGCTGACGACGAATGTTCGACGCATATTGCTACACTTCTGTTATCTGTGGTTGATGTTGGTGGCCTTGGTAGTGGAATGCACGAAGAGATCAGAACGGAATATCAACAAGCAGCAAGAGATTTGGCTCTTGCATTTAGCGCAACTCGCTGTCTTGGCCACGAGCTGACGGTCTGGGACGCGATTCGTCTGTGGCCATTGACTATCTCGGCAAATTTCATTGAACAGCTCAACAGCAGGTTGTCCGGTGCTCTGATCCTGTTGGCATGCTACTGCATCATTTTGGACCAGCTGGACTGTCTATGGTATGCCAAGGGGCTCTCTTCGAATCTTTATTCCAACGTTTTTCTTCATCTGGACAGAGACTGGACTACTTTGGCCCAAAGTTTAAGAGTTGAGATTAAGTCTATCATGGACGATGTCCAAACTGTACAGTCGAGGCAAACAGATTGAGCGACAACAAGGAAAATTTCTGAGCTGATGTCACAGCACATGTGTCGGACTACTGGGTAGAACAACAGCCTTAACCACCCCCAGAAGCCGCTATCACTCCTTGAGAAACTCAAGCAAAGCCGAACTAACGCCCTCTCGATCCTCATACATCATCCAATGACCTGCATCGACTGTCTTCTCTGTATATCCAGCAGCAGCGAAAGGCTTCGTCATCATTCCCAACTGATCCGCACGAGTGACCAAATCCTGTGAGCCCCCAATCGCGAGTACAGGAACCTTCAATATACGGTCCTCGTCGGTGAGAACTTCCTCGTCCTTGGCCTGTACCCCACGGAGAAGAGCTTTGTAATAGTTCATGGATGCCTCTGTCGCGTTATTCTTGCTGTAGGCAGCCATCCAAGCATTTTTCTCCTTCTCAGTCAAGTACTTGGGCAGCGGGGTGATGGTGTTATTGGTCAGCCAGGCGCGCGCAGTTCCAAGTCCGGCAAGGTTTTCAGCCCACTTGGCATTGTCGACAGGAAATGCGAGACTGAAGAATGACTCAAGCTATGAAAGTCAGTGTTACAAATTCCACATTTTTGGAGAACTGAACTTACGTGTGAGGACGCAAGAGCTCCCGCATCGTATGCATTGAAGAAGTAAAAGTATCCGAACTGCATGTATCCAAGTTGTGCAAGGCTATAAGCATTCAGGCGATCAATATCGGGGAAAATGCCCGGTGCACTAAAACCAAGAGACAAAAAAGCAAGCTTTTCGAACCGGTCTGGATGCCACACGACTGTACGAGAGAGAACATTTGTTCCCCAGTCATGGCCAACTCCAACAACTTGGTTCAGCCCTTCCTTGTCCAGAATTTCCGTCAAGTGGTTACCGATCTGCTTGAGATTGTAAGCCTCAATTTCGAGGGGCATGTCGCTGTCTCCATAGCCGAGACAGTCTGGGGCAATGACACCATAGCCCGCGGCGGAGAGATCCTCTATCTGGTTCTTCCAATCATGGCGAGTGGCAGGATAACCGTGTATGAGGAGGACTGTGGTATTGTCCCCCTTTGCTGGGACGTGATCGTAGACATATTTTCTTCCGTCAGAAGTGACAAGGCTCTTGGTCTGCATGCATGAAGACATTGTGAATCCCAAAGAAGAGAGAACGGTGAGGATCTTGAAGTAAGAGGAAATCATAGCGGACTCGAAGTGATGTTGTTGGTGAGGACCCGACAGGATCTAAAGTAGGTAATCTTCACAACATATTTATATTTTTCCAGAATTATCAATAACGTCTAGTGCTCACCGAATGTCGTGTACCATACGTCTAATGTTGAAATCGACGGTGCCGTTCCCAAGGTCATCCACGCTGTCTATGTAAAGCTGACGGGTAGCTCCGAAGAATCGCCCGCCTAGAATAAAATCGCCGGTGCCGTTCTCACTAAAGTGGAACCAGAGGCTTACGCGTGACAAGGGCTTGGCTATGGAGTTCGGCTTATTCTTTTCCCGATGGTGACAAACACTGCCCTGGTCGAAGCCTGACCTAAATAGTACTAGTTAGAAAGTTTCAAAATCATCTGCCGCAAAAGGCAGCCGCCCAAAATCCCAGCATCCCATTGGTGCATTCACACTTTAGTATCTGACGTCACTTATCTCTTTGAGTGGCACAAGACTGCGGGAAGTCACGAGCCCCATAAGCCTTAGGTGATCACTTAGTACCTGCGGGATACGAAAAGCTCTATGAGGGATACTGCTATATGTGAGGTAGCGGTTTGTAATAATCTGACCTGCGGGTACCTCTATCGCATACTAAATCAGGTGTGCTTGAAAATACCTTTAGTTCTCTTCATTTTGATTGGTCTTATATCCCTGTCGCGACCTTCCCGCAGTCTTGTGCCACTCAAAAGACATAACTACTTTTTGACTCTGTAGCGAATTACTGTTATTTTGCGAGGAGCTTCTAGCACTTGAATGAAGCTGATAGGCGTGTCCTTTGACTCAAATATCTTTGTATTGTAGAGATGGGTTGAAGGTTAGGGCGGGTGGTTGGGCGAAAGTACCGCCTGCTTACAGCCTACTTCAATCTTGGACCTCTTGTGTGAACTGGTTAATCACACGAAAATATACGAGGCTAGATTACCAGGGTCTATGAAGCGATTGTTCTCCTTAGGTTTATCTTAGGCCAAACCGTCTGTTTCAGGAGAGTGGTAGTGATTCACGTATGATTTGTAGTCCGCAGTATTCTACATAGGTGAACTTACCCTGAAGACCCTTAAACTCGGCGGCTCGACTCATCTTATCTTATCTTATCTCACCGGTTTCTTATCAATACCCCATCCGCTATCTTATCTACTTCGACTAGTCTCATTATCACTAGACAAGAAAACCCCGGTAACCTTCTTGGGCAAATTTGGAATTAAGTTCAGTGGCTTACCAGATGATCAGCATCCGGTACGCTCCAGGACCTTCCAAAGCGTGCCGATAGCCGACAAGTAACGGGGGTATGCGCACTACTACGTAGTAAACGTGGCGACAAGCCTTTTGAGATAGTGAAGGGAAACAGTAATCGCAGGCGCATGTAAGTCGCGTTGGGAGCTCCTGATTATTTAATTAGTAGTTTAACCGAGATCACATGAGCTACAAGTAGAGTTGCGCTAAGTAACGCAGGCTTTTAGGTACAGGGACGTTGTAAGCTACTCCTAGCTAGCTTCTGAGCGCAACCATCTACTCAACACCAAATATCTTGCCGCTATTGGTGTCCTAAGTTCTGGTCTAGTGCTTATCTAAGCAATAAGCTGAGGATGTTTCGCGACTTTTTCAGGACATATAACAGACGATCACTCTTGACGCCTGTTAAAAAACAAGCGATGCTTGTATAGTGGGTTCGAGAAATACGTTTGTAAGTTTGATAGGTCTCATGCTGACTGTTCCCTGCAAGCCACGAGCATACACTTAAGTTCATAAGAAGACGATATTCCCACATAGCCTGCTTCTGCCAGACCATAAGCACACGGAACATCAGCCTCAACCATACTTTAGGCCTTTTCGCCAAACATGCAGTCTGCGAATCCCAATACGAACACGCCCGTCTCCCATGGCGACCATTTCTTCGAGGCCGAAGGCATTCGGTTTCATTACTTGGTGAGAGGCAGCGGCCCTCTAATGATCTTCCAGTCCCCCGGCTGGGGTGTATCAGGTGGCTTCCTTTGGAATAGTCTTGGACCTCATATAGAGAAGAACAACACTGTGCTATATCTGGAACCTCGCGGCAACGGGCAATCATCCAAGCCATCCGACCCGGCAACAATGACTGCCAAGACTATGGCAGAAGATCTCGAACATTTCCGAAAACATCTTCAGCTCGAAGCTTTTCCGATACTCGGCGGTGGCTCTCACTCTGGAGCAATTGTGCTCCGGTATGCCGAAAAGTATCCGCATGGAGTGAAGAAGCTCATTTTGATATCATCGCAGACGATGGACAGCCCGCCAAATACCCATATGAATGACTGGATCGCAAAGCGCAAGGATGACCCAAGATTCAGGCCAGCCATGGACAAGTTGATGGAACTCTTCTCAGGAAAAATGCCAGAAACCGATGAGCAGTTCGCCGCCGATTTCCAGGTTATCCTACCATATTATTTTAGCGACCCCAGCATGGCAGACGTCTTGAAGCGAAGCCTTGAGAAGGATGCAGACCTGCCATCAGTGTACGGCCTCCAGACCAATATCAACGACGCAAAAGAGGAGAACAAGCTGCCGCATGTAGCCGAAGCCGGCAACGTGACAGCCAAAACCTTGATTCTCTGGGGCGCTGAGGACGCGCTGTGTAGCTTGACAGCGGCGAATGCACTGGCAGACGGAATTCCTGATTCGAAGCTGGTGATTATTCCTGGTGCCGGGCATTGCTCCTGGATTGAGAAACCTGATGTCTTCTGGGAAGCTTTTGATGGTTTTATTACCGAAAAGTGATGACAATCGGGCATTCCTACACAAGAGTAGTGCGAGACTCTTTATCTAGCGTCTCGAATCTGCGATAATTTTAGCGTTTTTCGAATGCGAATGGAAACAAAGGTTCAGAGAATTCTCAGTGGCGAAAGGCGTACTCTACAGTATAGTATAATAGGGTTATGTCTAACTAGTGTCGCTGAATGAAGAAATTGAGCTCCTGTTGTTTATAAACGATCCTCTACAACGAGAAGACATCCATGGTATTGGATGAGAACGGACTGAGTCCTTAGATAAGAGTCTCCCATCCCCACGTCCCAATCGGGTCTCTCTGACAAGCCAAATTCGAGCCAAGACCGCCAAGGCTCGCCCAGAAGCTTGTCCAAGAAACCAGGCGCAATTGAGACATTTATGATTGGTCCGTTTGGTTGCGTGCAATTAAGCCTCTTTTCTAGGCACCGTCATCCACAAGCATTGAAGCAGGGTAATTCGAGGCTTGGCTGCTGCTCTGCTACGTAGTGCAGTCTGTACCACAGCTTGGTAGATAAATCCCCACAGTGATTGGGCCAGTTGATGAGGTCTCTACAGAATTAACTCTAATCTTAGTGTTGCGTTGTTCAAACGCTTGGTACTTGGCGTCACCCAACGCTGACGTACTACGCTCTTGGTCTGAATTCTGGTGGCATCTCAAACAATGTAAATTTCTTGTTGACCCTCTTTTGATGTGTGTGGAAAGATTTTCTGTTTTCTTCTTTTTAACCACGTCCTAATCAAATCCACTATCTCCAAACTGCCACCTACACGCTGTTATCCTGCAATGGCTGGGAGTAATCCTCACAGAAAATCCATTGTAGCTGACCACCCAATTCGTACCTCCAAGAATGTTCAATATCTCAACGATGACGAGATCAACGACTTTCTTGACGATCTCGACCACGATAGCGATGGATACATAAACTATCAAGAAGTCGAGCAAAAACTTGACCAGGAACACGCAGAGCTAGTTCCTAAACCAAGCGCCTATAACGTCATCCAACGCGACCACAGCAAAGATGACCGCGCCCGTCACGAGTTTCTTCGGAGTATGATGGGATCCGACGCCGAACGCATTCCGCGTGATGAGTTTGCAAAACTTGTACGCGAGTGGAAGATTCCATCTCTACAACAGGCTAAAAAGGAAGAAGATGAGGAAAAGAGCTACATCAAGCGACTCCCTGGTTGGAGGCGTATTCGGTCGTACTGGGCAGTTCATGGCCCTGAGATTGTCTTTCTTGGCGTGGTTGTGGGAATGCAATGCGCGTTTGGTATATGGCAACTCGTCAAATACCAGACAACACCAGGTTATCGTGCAGCATTTGGCTGGGGCGTTGTTATGGCCAAGACATGTGCTGGTGCATTATATCCCACATTCTTCTTTCTCATCCTCAGCATGTCGCGATACTTTTCCACGTGGCTACGCAGGTCGTATCATATCTCACGTTTCTTCAATTGGGATCTTTCGCAAGAGTTTCACATTCGAATTTCGTGTGTTGCTATTCTACTCGCGACACTGCATGCACTGGGACATTTGACAGGGTCTTTTGTGCATGGAAGCGATCCAAAGAATGAGGATGCAGTTGCAGATGCGCTTGGTCCTGACATGGTTCCTCGCCCAT
Organism: Fusarium lateritium; assembly: GCA_014898835.1. Lineage (NCBI taxonomy): Eukaryota > Fungi > Ascomycota > Sordariomycetes > Hypocreales > Nectriaceae > Fusarium > Fusarium lateritium. Next base: position 14,633 of record JAAVTZ010000210.1, read on the forward strand.
ACATCGACTATGTCCGATCTGTGCCTGGGTTCACTGGCATCACTGCACTTGGCCTCTTCTACATCCTATCCCTCCTCAGCATCCCTCAGGTCCGCAAATGGAACTACGAGATCTTTCAGCTTGGCCATCTACTCATGTATCCCATAATTGGTCTCATGATGGCACATGGTACTGCGGCATTGCTTCAATGGCCCATGTTTGGGTACTTCCTCGCATTTCCGACACTGTTGGTCGTGGTGGAGCGAGTTGTTCGAGTTTTCTTAGGCTTCCATCGCATCAAGGCCACCATGAAAGTTCTGGATAAGGAAACTGTTGAGATCACCGCTGTGATACCCAGTGAACGCCTTTGGAAGTATAAGGCTGGGCAGTACATCTTCCTCCAGGTTCCAAAGATTAGCTTCTTCCAATGGCATCCTTTCACTGTATCGTTCTGTCGCGGCAACAAGATGATGCTGCACATTAAGACTGACGGCAACTGGACAGCCAAGCTTCGTGAACTCGGTGGTGAATCCGGCGAGTCTGAGATTGATGTTGGGATCAATGGACCTTTTGGTGCGCCAGCCCAGCGGTTCTATGACTTCAATCACTCCATAATTATTGGCGCCGGCATTGGAGTCACTCCCTTCTCTGGAATCCTGGCTGACCTGCAATACAACGATGATCTCGACCACGGTGGTCCCAATCACGAAGTCGAACATCCCCGCCACGACTCTGAGGTGACAGCTGTTGTTCCAAACCATGTTCAAACAGAATCCAGTAGCTCCGAGGAAGTAGACAACGGCGACAACGTTCCCGAATCTCCCACCCGACAAGGAAGCGTTGGCCCCGACCTCATTAATAAAGAGAAGCAACCCCAAGCGGACAAAGCTGGTACTTTTGCAGAAGACTATCGACGCGTCGACTTCCACTGGATGGTTCGCGAGCGAAACTATCTACTGTGGCTTTCAGACCTCCTCAATGATGTCTCTATGAGTCAAGACTGGCATCGCGAGCACGAAGTTCACCCACACCTCGACATCCGCATCAACACCCACGTTACAGCCAAGCGCAAGAAGATCACCACTCATGTTTACCGCTGGCTGCTTGAGATGCACCGCACCGACGAACATCCTGCGTCTCCTCTGACAGGTCTTCTTAATCCTACCCTTTTCGGACGGCCCGACTTTGACCAGATTCTGGATGAACATTATGAGGAAATGCTCAAGTTCAGGGCGAGTAAGAGAAAGCAAACACGAGACAAAGAGAGTGAGCAGTATGAGGAAGACGAAGAGCTCAAGGTTGGCGTATTCTACTGCGGTGCACCAGTTGTGGGTGAGATCTTGGCGGATAAATGTAGAGAACTTACCCTGAGAGGCTGGCAAGATGGAAGTAAGCTGGAGTATCACTTCATGATTGAGGTGTTTGGCTAGATTATCTTGTAATAGCTATTATACATATATAAATATATGACTCTTCTAGAAAAATATACTTGTTTTAACATTGAGGAGTCCAAGCTTTGTAACAAGAGCAAAGAACGGGTTAAAAAAGTGTGTTGTATACAGCTACTTGCACCCAGATCTAAAAACTACCAGTGCCCACTTACGGCCTGTAATAAGGTTTTCTCTTCTTCTTCTTGGGGCTGCTTTCAGGCACAGTACGATCATCGCTATCCAAAGAACCCTCGCGCTGTCTCTTGTTATACTTCCTTACCAAACATGGAACTTTATACCTCAGCATGCTGTCTCTTGTTGGGATATCTCCTTGCATCTCCACTACTGACTGCCATTCCAGTCCGTGCTCCTCACGAAGATGTGTTTCCACTTCTTCCATTGACGCCAAAGGATATCCAGGATCTTCGGTCATAACACCACACTGATCTATTGCGCACCGCCTCATGTCCGGAAACCTGTCGCTCCTGGGCTGGTTAGGTGTCCGATACTTGATAAGTGCCTGAAATAGGTGGAACCAGAGCGAGTCCTGGAGTTTTAGTCGAGTTTCCTCCTGTAAATGCTTGGCCCATCCAGGCAATTGAACAACAGGACCCGCTGTCTTGAAATGGTGATTGTTTTCCCTGAATGTTGTACTTGTCTCCGGTGCTATACATGCAAATTCGACATCGTTTACGTAGCATGCTTTACCGAACTCATGCCACGGCTTCAAGTGACGTATGACGAAATCTCTGAAATCTGTGGCTCCCCAGAGGTGTATCTGATCGATCAGTGAGAGAAGCTCCCACGCTCTTCGCTCTGTCGTGACTCGGCCACTCCAGATCCGTTGGAAAACCTGCCTCACTTAAGATCAGCGTGAAACTCATGAGTATGAGTCAAAACTTACGTATACAGACTCGCTCATTCCTTCACGCCCTGCGAATTCCCTTCTAAGTCTGGGTCTCTTGTAGCCGACAGAGATGTGCCAGTGGGCACCAAATGACGTGAAAACAAAGACCTGGGTGCTGCGGCTCGATTCTGTCTGGTAAGCACCGGGCTTGTCTCCCAACTTCCCTGGTGTTCGCGCTAGTCTGTCTAGCATGTCGAGGTAAACTGCTCCGGCAGAGCATGCTTGCCGGCGCGCCTGGCGGCAATCACCACTCCATCCCTTAGCTTCGTAGGCTGCAAAGGGGAATACCAGATTATTAGTACTCCAGCGTGGGTCAGAGCGCAGCCCACAATGCCTATGAACCTTGAGAGCTTCTAATCGATCGTGATCAAGGTCCCATTGACCAATGCAGTTTTGATAGTGACGTGGCTTGAAGGTCGATAGGCCGAATGTTGCATCCGGAATTCTCTTAATAAGTCGAGACTCTCCAGTCAAAAGGCAGGTCACAGGGTGAACCTTTTGTCCCATTGTATTGTATTCATGCTTGTCACTGGACCTATCAAAATCGGAGCTCGCAAAAGGAATAAATCACTCACACTGAGAGCACTGGGTCATTTCTCATGCATCCAAAGACATCAGTCCAGGCGTCGGCTTCCCAGGCGTATTCGCTCTTAGCCCACTCTTCATTATTCAGAGTATGCTTTACGAAGGTTCTGGCTCTGGCTCGACGTCCCTCTTCAGCATGGTGGTTCCAGTCCGTTCCATTCAGGGACGGCAGCCACAGACTGTGGTCGGCAGTGACCCAAGCAGGAGAGTAATAGTGACGATAGTATATGCCTCGGGCGTTCATGCCCCATTCTGGACCAAATGTGTCGACAAGGTGTGGGGCTGTGAGAAATCGAGGGAGTAGATAGCTTACGAAATTATTATAGGACAATGGTGATGGGGCAGAAATACGTACTGATGGGCACCAACATATTGCTTTTCGACAGCCAACACAAGCTTGTGGTCTGTCATTCCTAGCATTATTGGCATATTGACCAACTGCCCTACCTCGATCACAGCACGCATTTCGAAGTCCTCGGGCTTTACGCCTCGTAACATCTCCTTTTGCCTTTCAACCTGTTCTTTCCAGATTTCCCTGTAATCAGCCATGGTTATGTCTGGCACATGATTTCCGGTTTGGTATCGACTATTGAATTCTTCATCAATCAAGTCCGGGTGCGCGATCCATGGTCCATCTGGCTGCTTGATTTTCTGTTGCGGGATAATTAACTCAGTCGCAGTTGTTCCTCTCAGGCGAAGAACTGGAAGGGCTGGCGCCGACATATTGGGCATGATTATGGTCCACGAAAGAATTTTTATGGTACAGGATAAAGAAGGTATTTGGCGTGCACAACCTTTGGGTTATATATTGGCTTTCGCAGTCGTGGTTGGTGATATTTTCTCTGCCTTGCCTTCAGCCCGTTTCACTAAGCGCCCGCCATAGGTCTTGGATGCTGCGACCAAAGGGCATAGCCATCAAGGCCAACACGGTTCCCCTCCAATAAAAGGCCGATTAACGGGCGATTATACCTGACAACGGTGCTTATTTTAAGAGGGCTCAGTCGAGTGACCGTTTATTAGACCTCATCGAAGTCGGACTACTGGAAGATTGACTTGCTTAGAACCAACATGCATGAAAGATATCGCACAATTTACCACAATGAGAACTCAGGCCGATGCCTTAAAAGTGTTTCCCCTAGATATTCGCCTGAAGAAGCAGGAACCTTTTATGGGATGACGTTCTATTGACAATACAGCTGAAAGTCTTCATTTACAAGATGAGCGCCTGGTTCCTCCAGCTGTGTCTACCTTGACACAGAGACCAAAACATTTAGAACCACCGAGTACATTTTTAAAACAGGCGTTGAATCAAATGTCTTAGTATCGGAGCGATGTTCTCTGCTTTTGAGTGTGCCCTATCCTGTACTACTGAGGCAACCTTTGAAGAAGGAGAACAATGAAGTGACATCCGATAGGCTAACTATTTGGGATACATCTGTCATGTCATCAGTATTCTGCGCTGGAGCATGTAGGGTTTGAATAGTAGACCAAAAACTTACACAAGTCTGGCCGAACGACTACAATAGCGCCTCGAGCAGCATCGATGCCATACTTGGTGAAGGCGCGTCCACAACCGAGCATGTATGGGCTCTGATCATCGACAAACGCCCTGTGAACGTCTAGAAGAATCCGATTAGTATTTATGCGATCGCATTGCTGTGATCTTCTACAAGAAAGGTAGCTAGCTTGCCTTTCAATGAATACTTTCCAGTTTGAGGGAAGAAAAGCTCAGGTAATTGGTCGATCTCAACCTTCTTGCGGTCCGCTTTTAGAATGAGTGTATGCTTCATAATTTCACCGGCCTGCGCTCTATCTGGAGTAAACATTTTGACCAGGTTGTCGAGTTCTGAGGCAATCTAAAACAATCAGCGACTTGAAACCAGTGGGGACATGCACACATACCTGATGTAGTTCGTTCGTGGAGTGTTCTCCCGAGCAAAACGTCAAAACATGCCATCGCCCATCTGCAGGAAGAGCTTTGTTCAATTGCATGGGCTTTGCATCAGAAAGCTTCACAACTGGAGCACTTGGGAACCTCATTCCTAAAGTCAGTCCTGAAGCGATGTTTCTGTCGTCACCGGCCACAGATGTCAGAATCGATGGCTTATACCTAGTAGCCATGCCAGCGGTATATCGCCCAGCTTCGACAAACTTATCCCGGAAATCCTTGGCCGTGATTCCATTTTGCTTTCGATGCTCGGATGAGAACAGCTTACTGAATGAACGATCAAACTCAATGAGCTGCTGTGCCGTTTGCTGCCTTTCCAGAACATATGTTTCAAGAACGGTGGGGGGTGCTAGACCGCTGAGGACATGTGCCATCTTCCATCCAATGTTGAAGCCGTCTTGCAAACTGACGTTCATGCCCTGACCGGCTTTGGGGGAGTGGGTATGGCAGGCATCTCCGGTAAGAAAGATTCGATGGTCTTTTGTGAAGTGATCCGCGAGGCGCTGGCCGATAACATATGCTGACCACCACACAGTGCTGGCGATGTCTATGTCGTAAGGGTGAAAGATCCGTTTGACTTTGTTGATGAGGTCTTGCTCGGTGACGTCTCGGGATGTTGTTCCTGGTAATTCGATGTAGAAGCGGACTAGTTCATCGCCCTCTCGAGGAATGATCATGAGGTTGCCGTCATTCTTGCTGTTGAGCATGGCCTTTTTGCGAATATCAGGGAAGTTTGTGATGGGAAAGACATCCATGACTCCCCATACAGAGTCGCTCGAGTCACCGACCATTTTGAAGCCTAGTGACTTGCGAACAGTGCTATGAGCGCCATCGCAGCCCTATTTTTGACATGTCAGATTCGACAACAGTGGTTGGGAAACTGAGACTTACTATGGCGTATTTTGCCTGATATCGATGAGGCACACCATTTTGCATGGTGATAACTTCGACCGGATAGTCGTCAGCGTCATCTAGAATCCGCACACTCTCGACCTGAGAGTTATACATGACTCCACTCAACCCATTTCCCCGCAGCCGGATGATTTCTTGGAGCATCATCTCATTGATGCGGGCTTGGTTGAGGATGACATGAGGTTGGTGGCTCAATCCTTCTTCTGTGTCGTATGCGAGATCTTTTCGTTGAAGTTGGCCATCGTCATTTGGCGACCAAAAGGCCACTTCCATGACATGGTAAGCCTCTTCCAGAAGGCGTTCGGAAATGCCCAAATTCTCAAAGATCTCAACGGTGCGACACTGGACACCGTCTGCTTGGCCGATCTCAAGAGGTCCTGGGCGTCTTTCTAAAATCTTGAAGTCGATACCGAAACGAGCCAGCCAAATGGCTGCTGTGAGGCCGGCGGAGCCACCACCACAAATGATAACTTGGACTTTTTCGGACTCCATTGAATTGATTAACAAATGAGGATATGGATAAAAATCGCTGAATAGACAGAGGTTTAGTTCATGTCTTATATCCGAAGTGTACAATTCCGGGTATAGGTACCAGAGGTGGGGTTGACTTTTGGGTTTCTGCGGCACATCAGATCGGCATCATTTCTCCACGGAAACAATTGAACTCGGACTTAAGAACCGGCAACCACTTAATTCATGATCTACATCACATGACTAAAGCCTTGATGAAGCATTGGAGTGACATCGAATATAGATGGCTAACTCCTTCACTTCTCAAGCATTTCTAGTAGGGCAGTCGGCGAATGATGAACAAGTAAAGTAAAGACATTAACATAGAGGGACTAAGGTTAATTCAAGCGTTCTATTGCAATAATACTATTCCATAATGAAGCAGAATTAGGTATAGATTGCACTGAGGGTAGATAGATGGATCCCAGAAGTAGAGAGAAAAGACCACAAACGAAAAAGGAAAGGCAATTTTGACAACAAGAGAACGCACCCGCATGATACAACCCGGCAATCTAAGCTTATTCCGATCAATCTCGCTGCGGGGTACATTTGCGATTGTTAAGCAAAAGTTCACTGTTCATGGAGTATTTTCTGTTTCTGGTCCGGGAAGAAGGCCAAAATCTGTTCCGAGGATGAAAGGCGAATGCATATCAGGAGAATGTCAGTGCCTCGATACAAAACGTAACGATATTGTAGCTGATTGGCCTTTGAGTCCATCCTTATGATGCTGGGATCTGAGATACGGAGCCCAAGCGGAGTCTCGTAACGGCAATGAGGACACTGGAAGCGGGGAACTTGACCAATTATATAAACCGGATTTAATATGATACTTGTCCGGCGTCTCGTTGACCATCGTTGCAGTTCTAGCACAGTCAGATGTGCTGCGGAATGAATAGTCCACGAGGGCGCCACCCCTGAAGAAAGAAGAAACAAAAAAAACAAGGAAGAATATTCTCCAGACCTATTTGTTGCCACGTCAAGGGATCGAACCTTGGACCTTATCATTTCCGTGATGATGGAAGTACTAGTGATACGCTCTACCACTGAGCCAACGCGGCGCAACCTGATTGGTTGATTCTCTACGAAGATATTTTCAACATCAATTCTTATAGAATTCATTGTTCGAGGCTAAGTTTACTAATGATGGTACCTCACGGTTTTATAATCATTGTATATCTCGTCTTGCTTCTTCACAAACATGCCTGTCTCGAGGCTAGCTAAGTCTGACTACCGAGCTTGGATGCCAGGAGTTTCGCTGCCGAGTAACTCGCATATGACAACATAGAGATTCCTGCAACTACAGAATACATTATGATATAAACTTTTGAGGCGCCAGACAGCTGCAAGCCAAGTCCACCGTTGATTATACCAAGAATGATTGTCGCGCGACCGTACCATATGTGTATATGACCAAAGAGACCACGCTTTCCCTTCCGACGGTATTGCAGATGATGGAGAGAGCCAAGGACAGGTTGAATACCCAGTAAGGCTATAATCAAGACTCCGAGACGTGTGTGAGGCTGATCAAAGAACTAGGCAGCCATATGTTAGCTTTTTTCCCTTATAAAGGGCCTTGAAGGACTGCTAAGGACATACAATATCAAGGCGGTGCGAAACGACATATCCAATACCGAAACCTGCCCACATGGCCGAAAATCCAATCATTTGCCATCCGGCGTGGATATACCATTTGCCAAGCAACGGCATGAGTAGAGAGCCCAGTGGATATATAGCGACGAAGACGATGGTCAAGATCACACCATGTGCTAGAATAAGATTGTCGTTGGAGCTGCCATCGTGTTCAGTTACCACCCCTGGATGAGGCAGCGTGTCGTCCCCATCAGAGCCTTCTGTTTCATCACCGTTGGTCTTGACGAACGGATTGACATCCGATGGAATAAGCGCTTGGGAGAGATTGATGTTGAACGCCGAGTGTGAATCGTGCTGGCTAATTGACTCGTTGGGATCTGTAGACTTCAACGATGCGCCTTGTTTCTTGGCCATGATCCAGTCGCTTGGTCCGGAAGAATCAGATTTGCCAAGGTTCGAATAACGAATATTTGCAATCATTCGACCGTCCTTTACGCCAGAGCCATCAAGGAGAACAATGCTATCCTGATCCGCTACAACCGGCATGCTGTGGCCTCTTGCCTCGCGGTTGCTGACAGTGACGTTTCCATTGCCGTCTTCGTACATGATGAACATGGTAGCACCGGACATTTGCTTGCCAATTCCAAGTCCAATCCACTGGTACGATGTAGGAGCTCTGATCTGCAAATAGACACTTCCCGAAGTGGACTCATGGTTGGCACTCGGCCCAGCCCATCGTAGGCAGACGTCCGAGCCATCGGGACAATACGTTACGGGAGAAGCAGCGACTGGAGGGACTATATAATCGATTAGATCAAATAATTACGCGTGATGGCTCATGTAGTTATGCTGGAGATCGAGAGCTGGTCTCTTTGGTGGGCGTTCTGCAATCAACTGATCCAACATACCCAAGTATTGCAACGTGAGCCAATACAGAATATGTTCGGGCTTCATATCGACTGTAGACGATGGAAGTTTAAGCAGTGTGTAGACGAATAAGAAACCGAAGGAAACAGAAAAGAAATCGAAGATAAAAAAGCTAAATGACTCCCTAGAGACCCGTGTGGTGTAAATAGATGCGTCCTAAATGTAATAAGTAGGATGTCGGACTTTATAAACATATCAAACTCGGGGAAGAAGCGGAGCCCCCTTTGACACGACTCGATCTCTAGATTTGTGAACACTTCCCTTTGATTCGATGCGATGAGACATGGTTGAAATAAGGGGGCAACTGTCATGTGGGCTTTTGTAACATGGACACCCATTCGAGGCCTTGGTGTGAGCGAAGGCCGGAGAATCCTTGAGGATGTGATATTGCAATGCCGCCAACAGCCGACACTTTCATCACACCGTTCTGCGGATTCATTCGAAACAAGTCGCGGCGCTGCCCCAGCATGTTCATAGGATCCTTCACCAAAAGCATACGGAATAGAGCCTTGAATATGACATATCGCATCAAATAGGTGAGCTGCAGTGGTGTCTCCAGCCTTCTTCTGATACTATTCCTGCTACTTTGAGCAGCTTAGTAGCCAACCTGAACCGGGGCTTGATATCCTGAACTTCCATCGTCCTGCGGACAAGCTGGAGGAAGATCTTCATGACATCAAGATGGCAACCTCGCGTAGCGTATTCTCTAACTAGAAGAATGGCATGCCGGAGTCTCCCAACACTCCGACGGGGACTAGATGAAAGATCCCCGACGGTGTTTGACCACCAAGATTTCCCCGCAACCCCCGGAGCGGACGTACCCGAATGCAGATCACCGGTTATCAAGCATAGATTTAGAAAATGGTCACAAATGCCGGAAATACGCAAAGTCACCTGCGTCATGTACAAAACGTCCTGCTTGTTAAAAAAGGACTTTTTGTACCTGGAAATTTCGCATTCTGTCAAAGCTTTTCCAGATTCATTTCATTGTTGTACATTCTATTGAGAACTTTTTCATTGCTGTAAGTACTGCTCTATGCTTATAAGTTGAACATACTATCAATTCTAACCTGCTTGTGACCTGGTAGTAGCTACCAGGCAGCTTGTCGACGCGAACAAACATGCTTCTATCTCGATACTCTATCAGCGGGCTTTCTACGTCCCTTGGCATTCTACTTGTGGTGCTATCACCCCTCGGGCGGACTGTACAAGCAGCTGCAGAACGTCATGATGACTATGGATGGGTTCCTTTTGATCGATCCCAGTTCAGCGGAAATGCTACCCTCGATACGGAGGGAAATGTGGCGCTGTTCTGGGAAATCGGCGACGAATACTCTTCATTTGGGATTGCCTCTCGGTCAAGTGGGTACCTCGCCCTTGGCTTCAGCGAGACGGGGGCCATGACTGGCGCCGATATAGCGGTGGGTTACATGGACGATAATAACAAATTCCAACTGGAAAATCGCCATGCGACCGGTTTCGTCTTTCCGGAAGTGTCTGAGGATCAGAAAAATAACATTCGACTCAAGGAGGGCCAGCAGAAAGACGGTATTACCTCGTTTATTTTCGAGAAGAAGAATAGCGCCGACTGTTTACTGAACCAAGTCAACGTGGCCAACGAGTCATGGCAATGGTTCATTTATGCCTTTTCGGACAGAAATGAGTTCTCCCAACACGAGCCTGGTCATAACGGCAAAAAGTATGTAAAGTTGGGCACCGGCAAGACTATCTCGGTCAACGAAGCTCGGGACCTCCCTAAAACCAAGAACTTTACGCTGGTCCAGCCCGAAGTCACCATCCCAACCGACGAGACTACATACTGCTACAGTCTTCACAAAATGCCGGCAGGGAAAAAGAACTATATGCTCGGAGAGCAGCCCACGCAATCCAGCGAACTGCTCCATCACCTAGTTCTCTATGCATGCTATGGCCTGCCGGACAAGGTCAAAGAAATGGTTGATCAGAAACCAAATTGTGACTGGGAGAATTTCTCCAACCCTTGCAATGGTTTCGTTACGGAATGGGCCCCTGGTATGTCCGGCCGCACATTCGAACCGGGATACGGAAAGCCTTTTGGCGAGGACTATTACGAATACGTCATGTTGGAGACACATTACAACAATCCCGAGGGGATCAAGGGCGAGAAAGATGCAGCCAGCTATTCTTTCCTCTACAGCAACGAGCCTGTAAAGACTGAGGTCGGCACTCTGACACTAGGGGACCTCCAAGTGAATGGCTGGTTCCTCGAGCCTGGCAAGGACTTGGTCGCACACTCCACGATATGCACACCAGAGTGCACAGATCAATGGCCCTCGGAAGGCATTACGGCCATCTCTGTATTCCACCATATGCACTATCGTGGACGCAATGCCCGCGTTCAGATCATTCGAGACGGCAAAGAGGTGGCTCCCCTATCGTCCCTCCGCGACTTTGAATACGGGTATCAGTTCTCCAAGACCCTGAACGAGATTAAACTGCTACCCGGGGACAAAATCATTACTACCTGCGAGTTCGATACTTCCAAAGACACCAAACCAGTTCCGGGTGGTCAATCGAGCAGAGATGAAATGTGCTTCGCCTGGGTTGACTACTATCCCGCCAACAGCATCCTTGCATGCACACAGTATGACCTGGGCAATTCCACCAAAGATGGATTGAACGGAACGGTAGGCCTCTGTCTAGAGTCTTCCAAAGAGGACCCAGAGCTCTATGACTCCGACTTTCTCACAGCTTCTTTCAAGAAGCTTGCGGACACGGGAAACACGTGCAGCGTGTCGGATTCTAAAGGGGATGGATCTTCTGCCACTGATGATAATGACAGTGACTCGTCTGAGCAGGATGTCGATGACTCAGTGGCCTCCGTCTTTCTCTTTAGTTCGAAACTACTGATCATGATGTTCTCACTACGCGTTTTGCTTCTCGGTGCAGCCTAATCAGTGCCACCCTCCCCCCACAGAAACTCACCTATCACACACCTTGCGCCAAGGACCGAAGAGTTCTCACTTCGCTCCCTCAACACTACAATAGACCGAGTCCTCTCAGAATCGGTCTATCGCAGAAAGTCACACGTTCCGAGAGGTCCGAAGCTATACAACTTCAGTTTCACAAGTATATCGACGCATTAGTTAGCATTTCATAGGCTTTAGCTCACCGGCTATCAATAAGACTTGTTTACCTCAATAAAATTCACACATTATTGACTATCAAGAGACGTGATAATACTTAGTTACGCTCATGGTTGCTTCCTGCGATCCTACCCATAGTAAACCTAGAACGGTCTAGTTTATTTCATTGTAGAAACAAACCGTCATACGTAATATTTAGAGATCCTATGTCCCGGAGATACGAACTGGCTGTTTGAACGGGGTTCGCTATAACCTCCGTTCAAAGGATGTGCAACCCGCACGGCGTGATCCAGAACCATAAAGTCCAATAAACAAGGATTTGGAGGAAGCGTACAGCCACGTGGGCGGGCGATAAGCTTCGTCAGATCGCCATAAGGTTAAGAGCTAAGATCCTGTCCTTGTCATGGGAGAGGCGCAGCAAATCGGAGGTTTCTCTTAACCGCCGATTGACTCCACCTACGAGGAGAGTCGGATTAAGGTGAGTACTGTCAGACGAGTGTAATTGTGATACATTAAGCTAGCCTAATAGAGATCGGTTCACTATATGCATAAATGAAAACCCCAGTCGTGCTCACGGAGCTGCCCTAATACGCCTTGCCCGGTCCTTTTGCCGGTGCGGGAAGTACTGTCAGAGACGTCCAAGCATGAGATAGCACAGTTGAACGAACATAGGTAGCAGCTACCCCGCAACC
>JAAVTZ010000211.1:0-139762 GCA_014898835.1 Fusarium lateritium
GGGTTATTATATAATTATAATAAGGGTTATTATATATACAAGGTTTTCTATTTTACTTATAGCTTAATTTAACTCTATTGCGCTAATAAATAATAGTGAGGTACTCTAGCTTTAATAAGTGCTTATTCTTATTAGTAAGGATCTTAAATAGTCTAATAATTTCAGGTGTTAGTTTTTTTATTAAGCAGCCTAAAAGCAGGGATCAGTGGAAGCTATCTTATATAATATTAGAATTTATCTTCCTAGGAATTTAATCGCCTAGATAGAGGGGGTTCAGTCCCTTTATACAAAGCAGTCAAGAAAATCCTATATTAGGTGCTTGTATTCTCTTTACTCCGCAGATCATCCAGATTGTGACATGGTGCATTGAATTTTGTTTACGAGTGTGTGGGGGACTCCAGCTTATCCCCACACCTTTTAGGCTGGTGGATGACACAACGAAACATTGTTGTTATAGCATCAGACGAGGCACGCATGTGGAAGCCAGCTATTTCCAAATTGATCAAATCTATATGTTGATACGAGATCTATTAAGTCCGGAAATACACAAAATTGGAATGGCCGAGAAATCGCGGCATTGTGGATGTAGGTTATCTCGTGTTTTTTCAATCCCGAGGACGATCACTAATCCTGGGGTTTGGAGCGCGACCCCTGTACCCTGGTCGTCAGCATGGTCAGTGACCATAATTTGCACTGCCGAGACGCCAAGACATTTAGCCCTTATATACCCACAGATGCTATACTTATTACGGTGTCAGTCTGTTCCTCTTTGTTCCCTACTCATATCCTCCCGATCTCGAGCAAAAATGCCGGGTGTTCCCACAGGTCGTGGCTGCGATGGCTGCAGAGAACAGAAGAAGAAGGCAAGTCATTCATAAGCCGAACAAAGCGGGCTGCGAACTGACTATCCATAGTGCGATCTGGCACAGCCAAGCTGTAGTCGGTGCACAAGACTTACCATTCCGTGCGTTGGAGGTGGGGTGCAGCGATTCCAATTCAAATCTTATCAGCCAATAAGGTCCAATCGACAGCTCACGAAAGCGCCGAGAACGGGACCAAGCAATGAGACCACCAGGACCACGTCTGCTCTGATTTCCATTTTAGAGATTCACGATGACAGATTCGATATACGATATTGTGGCCCGCATCTCATTCCGGAGCTTCCACGCCGGGTGGGATCGGACCCAGCGTTTGATGCGTCGATATCTGCTCTCATTGCGACTTTCAATGCCATCACTCTGCAGAAATCCGACCAAAATGCTCTCGTATATTACGGCAATGCCTTGAAAGCAGTTAGGACTTCCTTGCAAGATCCGAAGCGATCAGTGGTCTCCAAGATGGAATTCGTCGTCCTTATGCTGATATGTCAGGTATAGTCCATTATACTCGCCCTAGCTGTGATGGTACAAGTATCTCATTGACGGTTTCAGCAACGGATCGATCGAAAACATGCAGATAAGCATCGGGGTGTTATGGCACACCTACTAGAAGAGATTGTAGCACAAGGGAGGATATCAGAGTTCGATCCACGAGATGTCAACATCTGGTGCACTTTTGTTGTAAGAAGATGTTGATATCGCAATGGACATATATGGCATACTGCTAATCTTGGATGTTAGATATTCGAAGCTTTAGTCAATCCTAAGCTCAAATTAAGCCCTTGGTTTTGGAATGCATCGCTGCAAAAAGCCATCATGATAAGACCATACAGATACAGTCAAGTTAACTTGATATCCCATGAACTAGGCACTGTTGGGGAGTTGGCGATCTTTCTTCGAGAACCAGGACGATATCTCTACCAACTGAAATGCTACCATAGTATCCTTGACGCAGAAGGGCTCATCATGCGTGGTCTCGTTGAGCAATCAATGCCTGTACCAAAAAGCCCCGAAGGGAGGAGGATGGCCCTTCTTTGCTTATCAGGATACTCTAGTATCCTTTCCCAAGCCATCCTTGTTACTACTGTACTCGAGGCTTTCGAAGTTCGGTCGTCATTCGCTAAAAATTCTCACGATATGTGTGACGATATCATTTTGTTAGCTGAGAGGTGCGATGTGTTTAGACCGTCAGGTACCTTTTGGATGCCAGAGCTACTGAAGCTGGCCTGGGCTTCGGTCCAAGACTGTTATCGCCATAGGGAAACCGAGGAGTTGATTGCGAGATATGAGAGAGATGCAGAGGGGTCTAATTTCATGGAGGAAGCACGAGATATTCAGTCACGGTTTGCTAGATTGAGACAAGCCAACAATCCGGAGACGAATATGACGAAGGGAGGAATCGATGAAGGCCCAGCATGTGTCATATTATAAAGTAATAAAAGATTCGAGAGGCTCCCTAAAACACTTTTCTAGTTAATAGGGTAACTAGGTCATAGGAAGATACATGATCGTCGACGAACCTGCCAACCCCTCTTTCCGCATAACTCTCATTTTATCCCAATTAGGAATGCAGACTCGGGATACTTTGTTCCTCATCCATATTCTAGACAGGTTAATAGTTGGGGGTTGAGAGCTCTAGAACGACGGGAGGGAACTTTCAATCAAGGAAAACTGTCGTTTCTCGTGTGATACCTATCCTCTCCTCTGCCATCTCTTGGGAACCCTGACTAGCCAATACAACAAAAAGAATAACGCTACATTAAAAACATTATACGCTATGGTGACACACCATTGCCACCAACGATCCTGAAAGTAAATACCGAAATAACTGAGAAGGGAATCACCCGTCGTAAACATACAAACTTTGCAACTGGAAATGTCGTCGGGGTTCAAGATCCTAGACGTGGCGGAGGCTTCGATATACGAGCCGCAGGACTGGCCTGGGGGAGGATTGAAACGTCGGATGTCGGCAGATGAGCACTCGATGTCAGTACCTGACAGTCCAGTACTCATTATAGCTGATACGTAGTAGGAGAGTGGGGTAGCGCGATACATGAATATCCAGAACTGTGGAAGGCTATTCGGAGGTACGAGAACGCTACACAAGTGTCAATAGATTGGCACAAATACTATTTGAGAAGGGAGGTTAGACTCACCCTGAGAAGATCAACGACAGCATGAATAAGACATTTCCAATATTGATACCAGTTGGAACATCAGGCATCACCGTCATCAACATCTGAGAGAAGGTTTGGAACAGGACCAGCAAAGACCAAATCAGTAGAAAGACGAGACCACTCCGGCTGTGTAGTTCACCCAACTCTGAGGCTTTGCTCCACAAACCAAGAGGATAATACCACGATGCAAAGCAAATGACGCTAATAAGGGTCTGCGAAGCAATCTCTACCACGATATTACTGATGACAAACACCTTCCATGAGTACGTTCGTGACGGGCTCTCCCGATTCTCGTAAATGACTCGACTTTCATGAAGACGTGACATGATAAGTTGGACATGTGTACCAAAGATGGTAAGGAGCAAGAATAGAGAGAATACTTGATTTTGGATATCCTGGGATGTGTTTCCTGAATCCCAAAAGCTCAATCCGTTGATGAATGCCTGTGACTCCACATTAGGCGCTATTACCAGTTGGAGAATCTGACATAACTTACTGTGCCAAATGTAGTGAGACTCTTGGAGTATATATAAGCTGGCGACCTCCATTCATGCTGTAGAGCGCGTTTTGTCACAATGACTAGCTGGTCCCGAAACGGTGCGGCGAATTCGGTGGTCTGGCTTTTTGAGCTGCTTTCTTCAACCCTCACGTTATGGCTTAGTCTCCGCCCCATGTCATCACACTCTTGTCTCACGAGTTCGTGCTCCATGGAGTGTTTCCAAGCATCGGCCCAACTCGATCCGGTATGTGTGGAATTATCGCGGATGATCTTCATCATCCACTCGGCGAAGTTCTCGTGTGGCAAACACTTGCGGACTCCGTGACGCTCGAAATACTGAATCACATTGCAAAAGTCTTGACCAAGAGGTCCAAAGTAGATGGTACGCCCTTGGTCTAGGAGTAGCAGCTGGTCAAATAACCCGAGTAGTGGACTTGACGGTTGATGGATTGTGCAGAGGATGGCCTGACCACTGTTCGTTAATCGCTTCAAAAGATTGCAGAACGACCAGGCAGAGTCGCTGTCGAGCCCGCTTGTAGGCTCGTCGAGGAATAAGAGGAGCTCAGGTCGTGCAACAAGCTCTATCCCGATCGTGACACGTTTCTTCTGTTCGATATTGAGCCAACCCACCACAGCATGTTGAAAGATTTTCATGTCCAACATATCGATCACCTCGTCAACGTAACTCATTTTCTCTTCCTTTGAATAATGACTGGGTTGGCGAAGGACAGCGCTAAATAATAGCGCCTCCCTCACCGATGCCGTTTCCAGATGAACATCGTCCTGTTGGGCGAAGCCGATTTTGCGGGCAAATGCGACGTTTTTGTATTGTGTGTCAACTGAAATGTTGCCTCGGACAACCCCAATAGCAGTTCGCTCGGCCAGTACATTCAGAAGCGTCGTCTTTCCAGCTCCGGATGAACCCTTCGGAAGTGTAAGCGCAGAGTCTCGCCGTAATATGTGTACATGTGGAGAGGGACACATACCATCAATGCTGTCAACGTTCCAGGTTTGACCCAACCATCAATGTCTTGTAGAATCACCTTCGTCTGCTTACCGTCCTTGACTTCATAGCTAAGGTCAGTCCAAGCAAGATGGGCGCCTTGGGTTCTGTAAGCGGCATCCCTTACACCCCTCGAAGTGCTTAAATTCATAGTCTTCGGGCTGTCATGCGAGACTACAGGCCCAACTTCTATATCTGTTGGCTTAGCCATAGTAGGCATGTGCGAGCGATGGAAGAGCAAAACACCAGGTCTTGGTGGAAGCATCGTGATGTACTCTGTGGCTAGAAGATAAGTGCAAGCAGCGATGCTCATGGTCGCAGTCAAAATGCCAAAGTTTCTGGAGAGGCAAGTTAGCGTAAAAGTTGACACACTCGGTGAGGCCTAGGTACACACCTCCAAAGATGTTGAGTTTTAAACCCGAACTCAGCGTCGATGTAAGCGTCCCCAGATACAGAGATGTCTCCAGGGCTGGCTCCAGGAGCTGAACAAATAAAGTGCGATGAATCACTATTGCTCGAAGGAATAATAGCTGTGCAATCAAATTGACGACCCGAGAACTGTAGTGGCTTAGCGAAAGGGATCTACTGGCTAGGTATTATACTGGAGAAGCTACCTCGTTAATCATCATGGCTTCAAACGCGTAGTATACCGGGTTGATGTACGAGAACCATTGCAGCCAGGGTCTCATATCTCTATACGGCAAGACAAAGCCACTGTATATGGTCATCAGGGCGACTAGAACAGCGCCTAGTGGTTGAGAGCCAACCAAAGTCCGAGACATTGCACCCATTGACCTGTATATCGCAGATCCGTTGAGCAAACACAAGAAGCCAAAAAGGTAGTACGTGAAGAATGCAGCAGGGGTACGCCGAAGATTACTCAGAAAATAGACTGGCAAGTTAAATGCAAAAGTCAAGATGATTTTGTTTGGTATATCGCAGGAGAAGGACGCGATTGCCTCGGCGAATGGATGATAGAAACGATACCGGGAATGCTTCTCGATGACGGGGCGATCGTCCCAAAGAGCCACGGACTAGCAGCACAAGTCAGCACAATGAAGAGGAAGTACAGATTGGATATGAGTGTTGGTGCTCACCTCGAACGCGGCCAGGGTGGTGTTGATCAAACTAGTGAAAAACAGCAGCACCCCACGACCAAAAAAGCTCTCCGTGTTCTCCGCCATATTATAGAACATGCTGCCGAGAATAATTGAGATGACTAGGTTTCCCACGATGGTAGATGTCAGTACTGGAAGGTTGTGACGAACACGTAGAAAACCTCGATTGATACATAAACCGATCTGTTTCTGTACCGGGAGAATGAAGGCAGATCCTCTGTAGTTTAAGCGAAGTTAGCCAAGGGAAGCTTGACGGTAAGAACGCGCACTGACTTTTTTGTGTCGTGTCCAAAGCCGCGCCTATTCTCAAGTGGATGTATACTTTTGTAGGCATCAATGTCGTTCAGCAGCGTCCGGTAAGCAGGTGACGATTTCCAGGTCGCCGCAAACTCCAGAGAGCTGCTTGGAACCCATTGAACACCCTTCCTGAGAGATGGTCTCAGATCTAATGGCCTGGTGACTGACGTAAGAAACTCAGGCGTTGCAGACCGGATTGGAGACATAAAGCCCATGTCTGTGAAATATCGTCTAGCATTCTGGGTTGGTCCGAAATAGATTTGCCTTCCTTCGTAAAGTACAAGTACCTTATCAAAGAGCTACGCTTGTGTTAGAATACGACACAAGTCTCTTGAATGTGGTGAAACTTGAACTCACTTCATAGATATCTTCACCAGCCTGGTATAGAGTGATGATAGCAGCAGACCTCTTTTCCGAAGTCCGGCGCCTGACTGCTTTGACGAAATGGAGGGCATTCACACTGTCCAAACCACGCGTGCTGTTGTCCCAACACTGGAAAACACCATCCCCCAGCATGATCTCCTGTACATCATTAGCATGTATTAATGACTTAGGGGACAGGAACTTGTATACCGCAATTGAGGTCCTCTTGCGTTCCCCGCCACTAACACCCGGAAGCAAAGCGTTACCCATATAAGTATCCAATACTTGCCCAAGGCCCAGTGACCGAGCTTCCTCTTCGACGGCTGTTGGACATCCGTCCCAATGCTCGGCTGTAGTCCGAGCCTTAGACGCAAATTCCAGCGTCTCTCGCATTGTGAGTGTGGGAAAGTGGATATCGAACTCGGCCTGGTATGTGGTTTTACCACGAAACGTAGCAAACATCTGTTTCGAAGGTACACCTAGGAGACTTTAGCAAATTTAACGTGACAAGGTTGGTGCGATAAGAACTACCTTGAAAATTTAAAATGGACTGGTTATCCACGACGAGATCGTCGATCTGGCCGGACAACGTCTTTAACAGCGTGGAACACCCGCTTCCGGGATTTCCAAGAACCAAGAGCATTTCACCTGGTTGCACAATGCCGTCCATCTCATGCAAAATATTGATGGTATGTCGAGGTGTTCGCTTGAGTCGCTCGATAAACATTGACAGGTGTGCAGCGAAGAAATTAGAAACGGTGCGCTGATAGTCAGTCTTCCGACCGAATCCGTAGACTCGGAGATGATTGAAGGCAATGCTCATGCCCTCAGTCGAAGAATGGACTATTGTTGCTTCATCGGATAGGTGAGGTTGACCCGCTGGCTTTGGCATCAAAGCTGTTGGCCGTGTTGTGTTGTTCTGAGGAGTATCCATCATGATGAAAACTTCAGAATAATCGCCAGTCGGTTGCCTTTTCAGTAGAAGTGGGATACAATTATGTGCTGTGCGTACTCGGATGAATAATAGAAGTGATTTCACATGAACAGAACGAAACGGTTGGGATAGCACGAGGGAAGGAAAGTAAAAATTAAGCAGAGGTAGCAGACCGAGTTAGATTTAAGTAATGGTAGTAACACCATCTCGTATAATAAACTACCCCTCGGAGTGTTTTATTATATCCTGTTGGTTGTCCCATTGCTCTTCGCGAGATTCTAAGTTTCTGTATAGCCTACTAGGGCCAAGAAGCGCAACAAAGTGAAGCTGTCAGTCCGATCAGACAAATCAGGAAGCTGACAGCATGATTGACACATCGGGATTTCGTAAGCACTAAGTTAAGATCAATTAGAGATGAGGCATATGATTTGACGAGCGCCTGGCGTGGCCTATTATGGAAATGCACCAATTATGTAATATTCGTCAGAGTAATTATCAATCGGGACCTTGAACACAACTAACCACGGAACACATGGCATATGAGCTATTTGAGAGTCAGGTTACGTATTTCCAAGCGTCAAAGATACAGTCTTGGCCCTGTCCTTACGTGCCCTACTTGCCGAGCCGTGATGTAAAACCTCTGACGTTTGCCTCCAGTGGGAAACCTGCCCCAAATCCCGAAGATCGCCGGTTAGTGCTGGATTGATGTTCCCCCTTGAGTTCTATGTGAGTTAAGACTGCGGATGGTGGCATGACCTGCCTCCCTTCTTTTACAAAAACATATTATCAAACTTGGCAATTGTGATGAGATACGCATACTTGACTCAGATGAAGTGATGGTTGTGGCACATCAGCTGGTCGAGAGCGGCGTGTCGCCCATACATAATTGAGCCCCAGAAGCTTTGATGGCGACGGAAACTGACCGTACCTTTGGGAGCATTCTCAGTGCCTCTTCCCACGGGCGTAGGAGTGCTCTCCTCGACCTTAGAACTTGCAGGACAAGCAACCGGGCTGGACGATTGTTAAGTTTTGGCACACAAGTAGAGAGTCTTCTAATCGCATAGCAAAGACTAGTTATGATTTGAGCGCCAAACAAATAGAGGTTTGTATTTGTTGAAGATCAGGAAGTAACTCATGGTCGTTCCAATGCTAGTTTTTTGATAAACTCCCTGTACCCATCACAGTAAATTAACGAGGGCTCTATCTTCTTACCAACGAACAAAATTTTGGTTTGGTCACTTATGTACTCGGAATGGACAAGTTCGTGGTCTCTGGGAGATCTACCTCTGTCATACGAAGAGCTACAGCCCCCATACGGCATAACAAGACTACTTACGGCTATATCATAAGTAACTAGTCCTGTTCACTGTTTGTTCTTCTCCCTCAGGCCACTCGGCCACCGCATATGTCCCTGAAGATCTCAAGGCCGAAACAAATCCGGCATCAATCTGTCTGTGTCTTGCGGATCCCTGACTTGGATCGCCGATGATAGGCGGGTTACCAGGTTGTGGACAACACCACATCTTTGAGTGACTAGCGTCAGACTTCAATAAAAGGCCGTTATGCTTATTTCTGGTCATGGAGTGGTTGCTACCTCATTTAGCCTGTGCGGCCTGTGTGTTGTATTGATGCCAACCCTTTTAACTCATGTCAGCCCAGCTTAACTCCGACGACTTTCCCAGTATACACTAGCCAACCTGATACAAAGTGCTACACCATATGACTCATTTATTTGACAAAAGCCTTTGGCCCTCAACACTATCAACTCAAATAGTGTTAGAAAGCACGAAACTATTATCTCCCGAGTCTAGAAAATCGAATAAATCAATAAATACCAAAAACCGAGTAAGCTATCCGGCACTTTGCTGTGCTGACCGACCTGCGGCGCTGAGTAAGACACAGTAAGCACTAACCCCAATAAAGCGCGACCAACCGCTTTATAATGCAACCAACCAGACTCGTATTCAATTGGCCTCATACTCATTTTCTATATCACTAGATCGGATTACGATCTTCACAAAATTTCACTATACTGCTGCGTTTCATGCATGATCCTGAGGGTCTCAAGGACCTGTCAACGAAGGAGATGCCCCTCCAGTTCATCGGTGCTGGCGTGCCCCGTGTGACTACATCATCTATACAAGACCATTCCGGCTCTGTTTGCTCACTACGTATTCTTCGCTAGCTTGTAGAAAAATAGTATCACGACGAATCTGTTTGGTTGCATGAAGGGGTTACCACAGCGGGTGTTCTGCCTTGTCCTGAGCCGATGCCCAACAGGGTTTTCCACTCTGTGATCATATCCGCTGAGCCTTCTCAGAGCCATGTGATTTCTTCTGCGGATCTTTGGTAATTTGATACCCAATTATTTGTTGTTTTTAGAATGCGTCGAGATGACTGTATACTCATGAAACTGTCGATACAATCCAAGACCACCTCATCTGCTTGTTCGATGTCATCACAGAAGTACTGTTACTTCCTCATGACATGAAGTCCTTCACTGGAGACTCTTAGTTTCCTATACTCACTCAATCCCATCCTCGTGTCTACGGAGGAATCCTTTCTATCTAGGTTAACGTCCCTCTATTCCATAAGAGTTTTAGATTACAGCGATTGTCTATATGGCCTGATTAAGATTTTAGAGACTGACTATCGTTTTTCCACCTCCCTTGAGGCATAGCTATGTCTTATATTTGTATAACCCTATGAGGCTGTACAAGAGCTCGCAATAAAAGCCCGTTTAGGCCACCCCTCGCTAGAATTCACTACGTACCAATGACATTGACAAACGTCATGTCATTTCTGCAAGCTATGCTGGCATGATTATTTGAAACGTTCTATGTGCATGGTTCAGGTTCGCCCTGTTGTTGTCTAATTATCGAGCAACTTGTATTTGTTTCGAGAAAGCACGATAGCATGCAGCATTATGCAAATGACGAAGTAGATCCATGTTAGATTCTGTTGCATGCCCTAATGACTCTGTTGGACAAGGCCATCGACAGTGATTGTACCTGTTTTGTGGATCATATACTCATTGACAGCCACGTCCTTTCCAGCCTCTTTGCCATAACCAGACATCTTGATACCACCAAAAGGCGACTCGGTTGCAGAAGAGTTACCTAGTAGTCCCAGTCAGCAATGTTCTGTCAAGTTGGATTCTATACGGATCACTTACCAGTATTAAGTGCAATCATACCAGCCTCAAGGTTCTCAAATAGCCGCCAAATACGGTCCGCGTTCTTAGTGAAGGCGTAGCTGGCAAGTCCCATTGGAGTATCATTAGCTGATCTAACGGCCTCGTCTTCTGTTTCAAACTTATAAAAAGCAGCGATTGGTGCGAAGCATTCTTCACAAGAGATGAGTGTGTCGTGACTCATGTCGGCGAGGATCGTTGGTTCAAAGAAGTAGCCACCTTCACCTCCCTTGGGAGAGAGACGATTGCCACCTGTCACAACTCGGGCACCCTTAGCGACGGCATCTTGTACCAGACGTTCGGCTCGACCCAGACTCTCAGGCTTCGTGACAGGGCCAAGTGTAGTACCTTCAGCAGCACCATGGCCAACGACATACTTGGCGGTCTCTTCAACAAAGCGCTGAAGGAACTTATCGTATACACCAGACTGAACCAGGAAGCGGTTGACTGTGACACATGCTTGACCCGCGTGGCGCCATTTGAGACCTACGAGCTCGCGTAACGCCGCTTCAACGTCGGCATCGTCAAAGATTAGACAAGGGCAATTGCCTCCCAGCTCCAACACAACCTTTTTAAGACCAAGGCTACAAAGGTTAGCCACAAGCGTTCCTACACGTGTCGATCCGGTAAAGGTGACCTTCTTGACCAGTTCATGCTTGCAGAGAGCTTCGCTGAGTGAGGGTGTGTTTTCCAAGTTAGTCGGCAGGATATTGAGCACACCATTAGGGAATCCGGCCTCAGTTGCTAGTTTTGCCAAAGCCATGGCAGTAACTGGTGTCTCAGGAGATGGCTTCACTACCATGGTGCATCCAGCTGCTAAAGCTGCTGCGGCTTTGCGCAGAACCATAGCGACGGGGAAATTCCAGGGCACCAGCGCGACTGCAACGCCAAGTGGCTGTTTGATGGTAAAGACACGTCTGTTTGGCGCAGACGGGGCAAAGCACGTGCCTTGGATTCGCTCTGCTTCGCCTGCAAACCACGCAGTAAAGGTCAGAGAGTAGTCCATTTCTCCTATCGCCTCGACGTATGGCTTGCCAGTCTCGTACACCAGAAGCGTGGCCAGATCCGCTTTATGCTCACGGATAAGTGCATCCCACTTGAGAAGCCATTGTGCGCGCGCTCGAGGCGATGTCTTCTTAAAGGACTGGAATGCCTTGTGCGCAACTTGAACTGTGCCATCCACATCATCAGCCGAGTTGTTCGTCACTTTTGCCCATGGCTGGTTGCTCCCGGGGTCTGAAGATACGTCAGTCAGCACAATTGGTTAATCTCCTGCAAACAACTCACCGAGTACGTCGAAGGTTGCGCCTGAAAGAGCGCTCCTTGTTTGTCCCTCAACATATGACTCGGTGATAAAAAGGTCGGGACGATTGAGCTGGTGACGCATAAGCTGATGATATCACGAGTTGGCCAGGGTTTTACCTTGAACGGTTGTTTGAACGCCATGATGTTGTTGCTTATCAGACAATAAGGTTTAGTCGATGACGATAGTGTCAAGAAGAGTGATCGGCCAGGAATTGACTAGAATGCTGTTACTAAAGGCCAAGGCTAACGCCCGAACCAGCTGTCAGTCAACTTTTTCTTGGGCGTTCTGCAAGACTCGACACTACTCTCCTGAAACGATGCAAGGTTGTTGAAATGATCAAAGGAAAGGCGTTGGTTATTGCCGTAATGACCTTGTCTTGTCCACAGGGTACACACGGAATACCCATCCTGGCAGCTGGTTAGTAATAGTGTCATACAGTTCTCCACTTGATGATCAGCAACCTAATCAAGGAGTCGGCTCGACACTGCAGATGGACTAGGTTCAAGCCACCTTCCCCAGGTGGTTACGATCTGCAGTTTGTTTATGGCACCAGCAGACTCGACTTTTGAGTTTGTACACGCTGGTCGGACATTCATAGTCAGAATTAAGGGGAGGATATAGTGACCGGTTTTCCCCATGCAAAGGTGTCAACTCACTCTGCCTATGGCAATAAACTCCTGACCACAACCTTATACCAACCACATTTCATCAAGACAATGGGTCGCTTAGATGGCAAGGTCGCCATTGTCACAGGTGGGTGAAACTGGGGTGCATACATGACTATGGCTGAGACGAACGTTGAACAGGTGCCGCATCTGGCTTCGGCCAAGGTATTGCTGAGCATTTTGCGGAAGAAGGTGCTAAAGTCTTGATCTGTGATATAAATGAGGAAGCAGGCAAGAATGTGGCAGCAAAGTCGGAATCGTTCGCATTCCAATCTGTGAATGTCACTAAAGCAGCAGATTGGCAGAGCGCCGTGGACAAGGCTGTTCAACTTTGGGGAAAACTCGACATCTTGGTCAACAATGCGGGTACAAGTTACGAGAACAAGGTGAGCTACAATTCACACTGAGCCAAAGATGGAAGCTGACACATGTGGCAGAGCACCAACCTTGTCACTGAGGAAGAATTTGACAAGGTCATGAATGTCAATGTCAAGAGTGTCTTCCTCGGCAGCAACGCTTTCACCACTCAAATTAAGAATCAAGGGTCAAAAGGTTCCATGATCAATATTGCCTCTGTTGGTGCGCATCGACCGCGTCCTGGTTTGGTGTGGTATAATGCATCCAAGGGCGCCATAACAAATGTGAGTCGGCCCATTATCTTCCCGGTTGAGATGTCTGTGCGTGCAATCTGCATAAAGATCAGCAAAGCCGTTGCAACGGCAAGCCCGCCAAGAGAAAAAGAAAGAACAAAAGGAAAAAAAAGAAGAGACAAGAGAAGAGACAACGATTGACGCAGCTAACGCCACGATGTAACAGGCTACAATGGGACTTGCTGCAGAGTATGGGCCAGACGGTATACGCGTCAACTCCATCTGCCCCTTGGCAACTCTGACCGGTTTGCTACCAACATTCATCGGCAAGGAGATCACACCAGAGGTCCAGAAGACGCTCGGAAATGTGCCGCTTGGGCGCATGGGGGAGATCCGAGATGTAACAAAAGCCGCCGTGTTCCTGGCGAGTGAGGATGCTTCTTTCATCACTGGTGTCAACCTTGATGTCGATGGCGGCCGTGCTATTTAGCCTGGCGAATATGCATATATCTCATCGACTGATAAGAATTCCTCATATGGAAAATGTAGTTGGTGCCTCAAGACTTGGTCAAACTCAATTCTGTTCTGGTACACCTGAGGAGCCCATAAGATTATGCATGACCTTTGGTACAGTGAAACCCGGATGTTAGTAGGCTGAAGCGTTTCCGAGACCGGCAAGGTGATCTGTCAGCTGTGTTTGGGGTTGTAATTGAGGAGCCCCTAGTATTGCACCTGCAAGGATGGTCCAATATTTGTCTGTTAGTTAATAGAAGCCGGCAGATCCCGCATGGGGCGCCGAGGAAACCCGAGTAGTCGAGTAAGCACCAAGCCAGGAACCCTGGCGATCTTCAAACCCTCATATGCAGCTAGTAGATCTGTCAACCGCAGATCAACACGGCGGTCGACAGCCTGGCCTGAGGTACTTGTCCCAGCCTGGCATTAGCACTGCAACGCTCACGGTTCATAGGAAATCTCCAATGCCAGAGGCAAGCCGTTAGTAATTGCCATTCAATGTTGGTATTACCAGGGAGAAGAAGATATCACAAGACAGCGCTATCCCGACAGACTTCAAGATGCTATTGTTGAAAGAACATGTATTCATCTTTGCAACCTAGCTAAATGCAAACAATTAGAGTGCTCAATACATGCCCATCCCGAGAATGGGGCAGCGATGCAATTGATGTTTATCAAGAAAGCCTATCAGTCTAAGAGTAGCAATACGCTTTAACCATGAACAGCAATTTTGAGGAAAATATGAAAGGTAAATCTAGGTGAGAGTCTAATCAAAACCCCAATGACGAAAGTAACAAGTAACCCCAATTCTACTGCTTTGTGCCAGAATCTTGGCTGCTGTTACTGGAGGGGATATCATTGACAGTGTTATCGAGAGCTTTGTTGTCGATGCTTCCTCCCTGAGTCAACTCCCGGTCGATAGCTGCACGTTCTTCGTCCGTAGCATCGGTGATATGCACAGCTACCTCATCACCAAATTGCTTGCCGATCTCTTCCAGAGATAGCTTCGCAGTCTCTGGCCAGAAGAAATAAATTACGGGGATGAAGACAACGCTCCAGCAGATGACTAGGAGGAAATACTTCCATCCTACGGCATTGAAGCCAATAGGTGCTGATTGCAGAAGAATGATGGTGGCTTGTGCCAATTAGTCAGACAGGCATACTCTTCCAAAAGGGTCAAGGTTAAACTCACCAGCAAATTGCCCGAATAGAGACCAACCAATACCAATGGATCGGATTTCAGTTGGGAAGATCTCCGAAACATACAGATACATCGTCGTGTTGCAGAATGTCCCTTGGAAAGCAAGGTACAAGAACATGAACAGAACTCCAATAGCGTTGCCCGCTTTGTTGTCTGTACCTGCGTACAGGGAGATCATTGCGGAGTAGACAGATGTGGTTATGACAATACCGACGAAGCCAGTGATGTACATCTTTCGTCGAGAGTTGACCTTGTCATGCAGCCAGGCACCGCCAGGGTTGTAAATGAGACCGGCCGTGGTCAGCCACAATGCTGATAGCAAAAGCGGCATGTAACCAGTTTGGCCCAAGCTAGTATACAAAATGACCGCGTAGTTGTTCTTAATAGTACTGTTAGCTAAGTACTATTTTCTGACAAAAGCCGGTACTCACAATGATGAGAGGACCTCCAAACTCAGCACCCCATTGTGTTAAGAAGCCAATGACCATACGCTTGCGGTAGCTTTTCTTCTGGATGACAGCCTTCCATGGACTACCCCCATATGCTGCAAGCTTCTTAGCGTCAAGCTGAAGTTGCTTGTCAATCTGATGATATTCTTCTCGAGCAACCAGATCCTGAGGGTCATTGGGGGACTTTCGGAGGCGGACTAGAACAGCCCATGCCTCTTCGTTGTGTCCTTTTGACATGAGCCAGCGAGGTGAGCGGGGAACCCAGGGGGACCCGATAAGAAGAACCAATGGTGGAAGGATTTGAAAGGCCAAGGGGAATCGCCAGCCAAACTCGAGGTTGCTGGAGAAATAGACGGCGAAGCCGATCCACGAAGATAGCATGTAACCGAAGACGAGGAAAATAGCATGGTGGCCTACGAGCCAGCCACGCGCCAGAGGGCTTGACATCTCGGAGAGGTACATGGGTGTAACAGTAGCCATCAAGCCCACGCACATTCCCATGATCCATCTACCAGCCTGGAACATCCTAGAAGAAAAGATTAGACTCCATCAATGGCTATGTGATGAGGACCCACGCAAGGTTTTGTGCAGCGCATTGGAGGATGCCGCCGAGAATACCGAGAGCACAACCGAACTGAATACTTCTCAGACGGCCAAAATAGTCGCATGCCCACATGAGGATGAGGCATGCAACGGCGCCTCCAGCTGAGAAAAGTCCATTTGCTGTTGCAATTGCTGGTGTGGTGATAGTATCGTAACCTTCCTCGCCATCAGCGGGGAGGTTGAAGAATTGATACCAACCAGGTTGCCCGATCGTGCTTCCAATGATTGAGGCCGCATACCCGTATGTCTGCGAGTCAAAATTAGTATGTCACAAGTAAATGGTGTAGGTAGAGATCAGATAAATTGGCTTTGAAGAGAGACTTATTTAGCCCCACGACGGTGTATGAGAAGATTAACTTACAGTACCTCCTATCGCAACGAAAGTGATGACAAGCCTGTTGTACAAGCTTGTCTGGTTCCCGGTCTGCGGCATTATTGAGGCAGTAGAAGACTTAACTCAAAAGTGACTTGGTAAGAAAAATTTGAAAGCGTACAGCGATCAAGATTAAGAGAATGAACATGTGAGAAATATCTGCAACGGCACGAAAAAACATTCTTGCATGGAGGGTTGTGTCTGTTCTTTTGGAACTGCTCAATGCAACCCCAACATCAATCCTAGCATTGCTCATCTCCACCGGCCACTTGTTTGTCGATCGCCGGAGACGGGAGTGTAATGCCTGTTTCGCATCAGTTTGCATATACAGGGATAGTTCCCCTTTGTGCTGATCCTGCATATCAATACCCACTCCCTTGCATGTTGAATGAACAAACAACAGGCAAACTTGCATCTAATACAACTAAGGGTTCACTACGCTTTGATGGCGTTTCGCAAACTCGAATCATGGTGGCACAATGTGGATCAGGCAATGCGACGGTCAAGTTGGGGCCTGTAGCTAGTTTCCAACAGGAAGGACGGGAACTGACGGCTGTTTCGGTATAAACCAGCACCTCTAAATGCTGCTTTTGACCTTTCCCGCATCTGTCTCATTCGATATCTTATCAAACCCAACTCCGTTTTCAATTGCAAGTATGGACCCTTCATTCATGGAAAAGAATTGGGACGAGCTTCCTGATCCTAAGCGTGTATGGATAGGGGAGCCTGGCAGTCGAGAGGAAGGGCTGGGTAGACTCGTCTTGCTAACACCCGAGAGAGTCGCCCAGGCAGCCCAAACCCAGATCAAAACTGGCATTCGGGTCAACCTTGGGTGGGATCTGAACAAACTTGAGTATGCCTGCTTCAACCGCCAGCCTTGTGAGCTCAAGATGGTGCCGTTGCTTGGCGGTGTTGCGTTTGATGACATCTACGTTATGAATCCACGTTAGTACTCCCATCTCAATGCCATGATCTAAACTTCTGATAGGATATCACAGAGCAGAGCAGCCAATGGGATGGCTTGCGACACTTCTCTATGCCGCGTGAAGAAGGTAGTGAAGAACGTGTATTTTATGGCGGTACCACCAAGGAGGAAATCCTGGACCGTGCCAACAGCCGTATTGGCATTCAACACTGGGCTCGAGAAGGCATCACAGGTTTGTTCTCAGATCAATCAACATGGCAATGGGTGGCAAACTGAATTTTTGCAAATGCAGGTCGTGGGGTCCTGATTGACTATGCAACGTGGGCTGAGAGGAAAGGCATCTCCTACACAACATTTTCGCTCCACTCAATCAAACTCAGCGAAATCCTGGAAATTGCCGAGGAATGCAACATCGCTTTCCAACGCGGCGACATTCTCCTGGTGCGTATTGGCGTGATCAAGGAATGGGAACATTCCATGGATGTCTCAGCCAAGAAGGCATATGCCGCCACTACAAGCCCCCAGCATGCAGGAGTTGAAGGAACAATGGACGTGCTGAAGTGGGTCTGGAACACAGGCTTTGCAGCTGTTGCTGGTGATGCCATTAGCTGGGAGGTGAGTTCTGCAGCGGAAAGTTCCGGTCATCATCTCGGTGCTAACAACTTTGACTCCACAGGTATATCCCCCTCCATCAGGTACCGTCTTGATGCACGAATACATGTTGGCTGGGTGGGGAATGCCCATTGGTAAGTTGACAATCAATCACACAAGACAAATCCGCTGACAAGGTACAGGCGAATTGTTCGACTTGGAGAAGCTGGCAGAGACTTGCAAGCAACAGAATCGCTGGACATTCTTTATTTCTTCGACGCCATTCAACATGAAAGGTGGTATTTCGTCACCACCAAACGCCCAGGCTATCTTCTAAACACTTGTCTAAATGGCTGAAGTATCACTTGAATTAGAACCCTTTACCTCATAGAAATTTGTGTCTTCTGTTACCCATTTACACTGTGCCTCACTTGGATGCGACAGTAACCAACGATACACGCCAGACTTTCTATAATATTAAGGTTTCTATAAAATCTATGCCTGGGTTTAGCTATAATCACACAATTATCACTCAATGATTGCTTTTTCCTTTCTCTTGGCACCTCGCCTGAAACTGGAATGCGGAACGTTGGTAGCGCCACTCAGAACCAACACTTGTAATGATCCCTGACTTTCTATGGCTGATTGAGGACAAAGAACAAGAGGGGATTCAACACGCGATGACACACTTGACAAACAGGGATCCTCAAAGTCAAACACAAATCAGCAAGTTTCAACGTAGATCCTTCCTTCAGCCCGAACCTATGGAAATAGCCGCACCGGGTTTTAATTAACAAACTTGGTGGCCCCAACACGGGTCGGGGCCACGGAACATGCGCCGGTGGGGATTCAATCAAAGTGATCGTCAGCTAATGGGCTGAGCCTTGGGCTGAGCCTGTGCGCGATGTAACAGAGCAACGACCAACCTGCATAAGCTCAGACAATCCTTTCCATCATCGTCACTTCTTGCGAGTGTCGCGGTTAAGTAGCTGCCGTTGACACAGACTAGCTCTGACAGATTGAGTACCCTGAAGGATGGGAGTTCTCAACCTAAGAGAGCGTTACGCGGCACTTGTGGAAAATCCTCGTAGACCTTCTACCACTTGCCATTTTAGGGAGGAGCTAAGTTCTGAGAAGATCGCATATACATGGCCTATAGAAACTTGTGCGTATATCGCTCATCATGCAGGCCCTTCAGTACCCATACACTCGCGCACCCCACTGGAGTGACTTAATGTTTGTACCTGCATTGGCCATGTGCTACACAAGGGAAATTTCTTTCATGTTCCATCTTCAGTGCTATGCATGTAACCTAAATTCTAGATGATTGCTCAGGGGAAGGAGGCCTGGATTTGAGGCCCGGACTCAACTCTCCCCTATATCCATGTAAATACTAGCAAACACGGGTGGTTAGCTTGCCACCGTTCTCAGGAGTTCTAACGGCTATCATGCAAGTCGCATGAGGATCCCCGTTGGGATCGTAATATCAATGATCCACTATCGACCATTGTTGGAAGGATGAGCCCGGTCAAGAAAGACTGGCCGTTTTTATCACATTTCCACTTCCACCTATCCATCTACATCCAACTCCCTGGGTGGACATCTCTTTGACAAACTCAACGAACCATTAATTGTACCTCAGCACCCCTCTTACTGTTTGGGAAGACCTCCAGCTGCTGGCACTCGTGCAAGCACTTTCACACAGCAACTCGAATCAATATGGTCAAGCCAGCGATGGAGCCTCCCCCAGGCCGCGAGTCTAACTTCGACAACCCCGATCGTGAGATGTATTACCTTTGCATTGTTTCAAATGCGATTGCCATTTCCGTCTGCTCCATATTCGTCTTTCTCAGAATGTGGACCCGCTACAGGCTGTCGATGGGATTACGACGAGATGACAGTGCGTTCAGACACTTCTTTGTTGAGTTGACTTGACCATGCTAACGTATCCTTCAAGTTGCTTGTCTCATCGGATATGTAAGTTCTCAATTGCGAGTATCCTGGTCTCTCGGTTCTGACTCCTCTCAAGATCGGTTTTATGGGCTATTGTATTACGTGTCTGATGAGTGAGTGTTCGTTGTCGGCTACCAATTATTCTCATAGCTAACCTTTCGCAGTGTTGAGGTATGGCGGAGGACTACATCAATGGGATGTTCCTGAACAACTTCTGGCTCAGTATAACCAGGTGAGTGGTACCAGAAGCCCTTTATTATACAGCGCTAATCAAGTCTGTCGTAGACAGTCTATGCCACTATGGTGAACTATGGTCCAACAGTGTTTGCCATCAAAGCAGCCATTCTACTCTTTCTCGCCGGAATCTTTGCGCCTTACACAACCTACGTTAAATGGATTTACGGCTTTCTCGGTGTCATGGGCGTTTACTACATCGCTATGCTGTTCTTAAAGATGTTTATTTGTCGCCCAATATCCATGTTTTGGGGCGCCACTGACGATGGCGAATGCTTCAACCAGCGAGTTTTGATACTTGTTGACAACATCATCAGTCTCCTCAGCGATATTGTTGTGTTGCTTCTGCCTTGTCCTTTAACAAAGAAGCTTCAGGTCGGGTTCATGGCAAAACTCAAGATTGCCGCCGTCTTTGGAGTGGGAGGTATTGCTTGCATTTTCAGCCTCGTTCGCCTAGTCTTCATCATTCAAAAGGGCGAGAGCCCAGATCAGACATACGTTTTTCTGCAAATCAACCTTACAGGGTGAGTGGATTCCTATCCTAGCTCTGACGTAGCATAACTATTAACCAACTATCAGGATCGCCGAGTGTGGCATTGGTGTTGTTTGTGCCTGTTTTCCATTCATACCCATGCTATGGAAGTCCATTCTTCGAAAGGATAAGCCAGGCTATTCATCCAACTATTCCAAGTCGCAGTTTGAGATGATGAGCTCATCAAACAAGAGATCACGAAACACAACTCAGATCCAGGAGGGAACTCATTACCACGAGGACGCAGAAAGCGACGAAAACATCCTCATTCCCAATGGCAAGTCGTACGTCACGACTAAGGTGCGTGCCGGGGATGATGTTACTGTGGGTAGCAGCGGCAGCGCTGAGAACAGGGGATTCGGGGCAAGTATTGATGACTCACGGATTCTTCGCACAGTCGAGGTCCGTCAATACGAAGAGCCTTAGGTGTATAGCTGGCTTTATTACCGTGTCACTAGGTGTAAATACTGAGTGTCTGGTACAAGAGCATAATGTGACTTTCAATGAACTGCCACTAGTCATTTAAATAAAGACAACATGATCAACACTTGTTCTGCTACAAATCAGATCTCGCCTTCAACCCAAATTCCAGTTATCATATCCGCCGTACCAAAAGTCACCTAAAACTTTCTGATCAATCTTTAGTACTTGTATCGCCATCCGCGTTCAACTCCTGAATTCCCCGTCCAGTTTTCACGCTCGTCCAGTTTCTTGTTAAGTTTGATAGCCCTCCGTCTTACCAGAAGCGCGGAAAGGACAGTCAACGCACAACCGAGAAGCAACAATCCGCCCGCAAGGCGATAGTAAGGCTCTTGACTTCTGGGATAGAAGTAGGGGCTAAACCAATGACTCACCTGACTGATACAGTTTGCGATTGCGATAAGAGCTGCTTTTTTGGCACGGGGGGCAGGAACGACAGTTGTCTCCCAAGAGAGCTGCAAGTTGAGACCGTTATAAGTTCCGACCACGAGGAAGACGATACCAACATAGCGAGCTGCGACGTTGATGGTGCCAATGAGAATACCGCATCCGCCTGCAGCGAATATGATTGGCACAATGACGTGCCACGTTGACTCCATGAAATGACCACAAGACCACGCGATGGCACAGGCGGCGATGTATGCGATGGCGTATGGTGGAGCTTGTATGAGATACGTGGTCATCTTGTTGAAACCAAAAGTGTTCATAATCTGTGAAAATTGTCAGTAGGTAGTCACCGGAAGTAGACCGTATCTTCTTCTACTCACCGATGGTAGGAAGTCTTTGAAGCTTTGGGCAGTTACCAAAGCAAAGTGCATGAGACAGAAGAACCAAGTGAATGGATCCCTGACAGCATCTTTGACTCCATCCCATGTTCCACCAACTTTCTCGTCGATGCCTCCATTGGAAACAAGGATTCGATACTGGGCCATTTCTCGTTCCTCTTCACTGAGGAAGCGGGTGTCATGGGGCCAAGAAGGTAGAAACACGTATGAGACCAGAGCAACGATGATGGAAACGATACCCTCGATGAGGAAGAACCATTGCCACGCATGCAAACCGGCAACGCCGTCCATGTGTTCAAGTATACCAGCTGCCAAAAATCCGGATATGATGTTGGAGATTGTATTTCCGGCATGCCAGATAGCCATTCGAATGGGGCTCTCTTCTTTGGTGTACCAAGAAGAAGTCACTGGCTAGTCAGTCATCCGTCTTGAAGGTGTAAGATCATCGTCTACTTACTGAGAGTGAGACCAGGAAAGAACGGTGCTTCCATGAGACCAATAAAGAACCGTACAACACAAAATCCAGGCCCGCTAATCGCCAATTAGTCATCTCTTACCAGTCTCACAGGTGGTTTACTTACTTTGTCATAGCAGGCATACAAATGGTACCAACGCTCCACATGAGCATGATGGTTGGAAGAAAGAACCGAGGGTTCGTCTTTGCCATGAGGAGATTACCAGGCAGCTGCCCAATAAGATAGCCCACGTAGAAAGTTGAGATTCCAGCGTTCCACACGGTATCAGTCATGTTGAGATCCTCCTGAAGGCCTGCAAGGCGAGCATTTGACACGTTAATGCGATCAAGATAACTGGATGAGTTAGCTAGTAGTTCCAGCGGTTCCCAGGGTCTAGAAACGTACTTCATAAGGAACATAAGCGTAACGCATGGCATCATATGCCAGTCAATCTTGCTGCGAACGCGCTTGTTAAGTTCGTCCATCTGTGATGTTGAGAGATTGCGGAGCAGGTCGAATCGGGCCTGTATATCACTGGGGCTGATGAAACCCTGGGGGTTAACAGCGTTCTCGATACATTCTGCCACTTCAACCTTTCGCTCTGAAAGGTCATCGTGCGATCCGTCGATGTTTCTCGCGGCGGACATGGTGGCGATAGCCGTTGATCAGATTGAGTCAGTGACGGGAATACTGAGGCTAGGCCGTTAAATAAAATGGGAAGGAGTTGTTCGAATGAGATATCTGTGTCAATGGCAAGTCTGGGGTAGAAGCATCCAACTTATATACATAGAACACAGGTGAGGTTTGCTTGGCAACTCCATCATTTTCCCAACGGTTGCCCCGACCGAAAATTCCCTCCGCCTAACATCTTCCATTAAGGTTCGTACTAGCTTGAAATGTTCATCGTCAAGACGCGGAGAACCCAGCACAAGGATTCGCATCGTCTGACAACCTCTGCGGGGGGAGCCCAGTCTCGTTCCCGCGGGAGTGAGCAAACACCGTCAATTATGCCCAGTCTTTCCCGGTTTCCTGCCCTCGGATCATCACGGTAAGTTATTACCCCGCTTCAACTGAGTCTCTCGAGTAAGTCATTACAGGCATGTTTATTTCTTCCAGGTGGTTGGGGCGCCATTTGCTTCCCGTTATCTCCAGATCTGTACTCCGGCCCAGGCGTTGTTACCACCCGGACTTAGGCTCCACATACCGGTGCTGCGGTTAAGCGAGCAGTGCGGGGAAGTGACATGTTTTCGGGAACAAACAGTTGACGAATCTGACGGGACGAGGCTGGAGTCTTGGGCTGCTTGCTTTGAACTACCAGTATATCGTCAGGCGAAAATTGATATATACAGGTTTGGCAATGTAGGCTATCGATGACTCAAAACCTTTGGGGGATTGCGAAAGCAACGCATATAATTTCCATGTCCTACCTATATACATGGGATCGGTTCTGTGTAATATATATACAATCAAGCTTGATCAACCCTGTTGCAATCTACCGGTAGTATACATAGAGAACATGATTTACTAGCGCCCAGTAGAAGGTAGTGATACATGTTTTACCACCTCCAGGTGACTAGGCCCAATCATCTGGTTCCCATAAGAAGCGAAGCGATATTCTCGTAAGCAGTGAATACAATTCCTCCACTTAGGATCAATCTTCCCAGTCTCATCGTGCTTCCACTCCAAAAGCCTCTCACACCACCGTCTCGTAGAACTTGCTGGAATGCTTCAACCATCGTGGCACCCTTTGCAGCCTGAGACCTTGTCTTGATGGTGTCAAACGGCTGCGTCGCGTAGACGGTGATAACACCAGCCACAGCGCCGATGCCAAAAGTCAGCACCGGATTCTTGCCATCTGATGATAGAAGCTCCTTCAAAATGTTATAGGAACCCATTCGCACGCCTGAAGTAGCGGATTGCTTGAGCGTAGTCGAAGTCAGACCACGATATACCTCGCGAATGCCTCGCTCGGCCGCAATGGTACGCAACGCGTGGAACCCGCCATTGAGTCGCCGTTTGGAAGATCTTGCGTCATCAATCCTAGAAATTCCGCACGCGTGAGTATACCTGTTTTGCTGGATAGGTCGACCGCGTTAGAACTTACAGGGCAGTCTTGATTCGTTCCGTTGGTGTAACAACAGTTACGCTTTCAACGGCTCCTGCGATCATGCCCGCAAGGATGAGAGATGCCGGCGAATGTTTGCCATTAGAGTCGCGTAATTGGTTCTTAACCGCGTCAAAGGATAGAAAACGGACACCCGCCTTGCATGCGGTGCCCTGGGTTGGGATCAGATTGGTCGATACAGAATCGGAGAATCAGCGTGCTTACGGTGATCAGTGTTGAGCAGCCGGTATAAATCGCTCGGAAGCCATCATGGCGAATGGTCTGGGAGATGATGGCGAAGGGGGACCGCGAGAGCGTAGTAGAGTTTGCGCCCGATTGTCTTGCGCTGAGCTGCGCCAGTGTTTTGGCAAATTCGAAAGGGTACTGATAAAGTAGTCAGCTCAATTGACAAGTCAACATCATAACGCGTCAGCCAGTCCAGTGACATCATGTTGCGAAGGATGATCAGACGTGTTGGTAATTCTGTCAAGCTAAGCAATACCTAACAGATCATCGGGTCTACGAGCGCCAAGACGTGCTAAGCTAGACTCTAGATGACAAAATTATCGACACGTCTAGCCACCTCGCTTAACAATATTCCACATCTGTGGGTAGGTATGTACAGACTTACCGTGATGGTTGCTTCAATACCGCCAGCAACAGCTCCAGCAGCCAAAGACACTCCGGGAGTGGTCTTTTGTTTTTGGCTCTTCACGAGTTGTGTTTGCGCTGGATTTGGCAACGACATTGTCGTGGTCGGTATGCTTGCAGTGGCTTCCATGGTGTTGTGCGACTGAAAGTCTAGAGCAATTGTGCGAAAGAACAGCACCTTATTAATTCGAAGTGTCAAAAAAACAAATTGAGAAGAGAAAAACTTCTATTAATGCTGAAATTAATCCAAGCAACAACTTTCTCCACGAAACATAATCTTCTATTGAGTCTCAGGACCACAGACCCGCGCAATTAATTGTTACTCACGGGTAGGTCATGGACT
Organism: Fusarium lateritium; assembly: GCA_014898835.1. Classification (NCBI taxonomy): domain Eukaryota; kingdom Fungi; phylum Ascomycota; class Sordariomycetes; order Hypocreales; family Nectriaceae; genus Fusarium; species Fusarium lateritium. Next base: position 25,216 of record JAAVTZ010000211.1, read on the forward strand.
GAGAAGACGGAAAATCATCATGGCACCTTACCAAGAACAGTAATAGTGCCGCGTATCAATAGTGGAACCGGCAGAAAAAGACCAGCCCAGTTCTTCCCGTCTCTTCCCGTCAATCTCAGTTTCTGTTCCGTCCTTACAAGCCTCTCTCTGGAGCGAGTGCAGGCCGGCCCTCGAAATGCCCAGTGACGCCCAGGCTCATAAACGATCTCCACGTGCCCGTCGGCGTGCAACTGAAGCGTGCACATTTTGCCGCAAAAGAAAGGTGACCATTGGATCCTCTATCATGCAGTCTCAAATAGTACTTCCCGCGGGACTAACGAGTCCTTGTCCAGATCAAGTGCAATGGCCAACGCCCCTCATGCATCAATTGCCAAACATACGACAAAGAATGTGTGTACGAGCCTGTCCCGGATGTGAGCAAAGAAGCGGGTCGGAAAAGGCATCAGCGCATGAAACGTCGTAGCGATACGGCTCGCACCAATTCAACGAGTAGGGCTCGGCAATCGAGCGAAGCTGCGTCTCCAGCTGGTGAAAGTGAAGCACCTAGTATACCAGATGAGCGTGTTCAACAGGAAACTCGCGATGAAGCCACAAGTGACCGTCAATCATGGGACTCAGCTGTCTCTACCGACCGCCCCATGGACTCAGGCGTTGCCCGTGTTCTTGTCTTGGCAAATGGCGAGTCGAGCTACCATGGCCGTACAAGTGCTTTGTTTGAAGACAACACACAGGAGCGTCCTGTAGAGCAAGAGCTTCATCCTCGAATGCCTGATCATTGGGTAGAGCGTGGTCTCATCGCCGAAGCAGCCAAGCAGCGTGAGTATAGCATAGAACAGTCAGCAACACATTCCCGAGCTAATCGTGATGCTCCAGGCCAACTAGAAGAGATCAATTTTCGTAGGGGCCAGCTCGACTTTGATGGTGTTGACCCCGATCTGGGGATGCATCTACTCTCGCTCCATTGGAATCGCCAACATCACTCATTCCTTATCACTTATCGGCCGGCCTTCATGAGAGACATGGCCTGTAACGGCCCCTACTTCTCCAAACTCCTTCTAAACGCGATATACTTTGGATCCTCCAAGTTTAGCCCCAGACTCGAAGTTCGCAAGGATCCAAACGATGTGCGAACGGCTGGTTGGAGATACCGTGAGAGAGTACGCGAATTAGTGGGAGGCTCGTTAGACCGGAGCGACATCACCACGATCCAGGCCTTGTTGGTCATGACAAACTCTTTGTTTGCCCTGGGAGACGAGAGAAGCGCGGCCTGGCTATATGCTGGACTGGCCTTTCGCATGCTCATTGACCTTGGCCTGCACGTTGATCTGACAAACTCGCATCTTTTCTCAGATGAAGATCTTGAAATCCGCCGACGTGTTTTCTGGGGTGCTTTTGGTATATTATCCACCCTCAAAGCCAACATCGTATATCTAACGGAAAAACAGTGGTAGACAAGATTCAGAGTCTCTACCAAGGCCGGCCAGTGACCTTAAAGGAAGCCGACGCCATGGTTCCTATCAAATTCATAGACACTTACTCTGAGTTGGAGTTCTGGCAGCCTTTTGCATACTCAACCTCAACAATCGACTACCCCGGTTCGCCGGCCTATAGTATCTCGACCTTCACTTCTCTCTGCAAATTGTCTATCGTCATGAGCGATATCCTCAGCTGCATCTACACCGTACGGACCTCCGATCAAAGCCCTGCCGAGCTATCGAAGGTGTTGGATAAGCTCCAGCGCAAGCTGGGTGAATGGCAGACTTCTTTACCTAATCATCTTCAGCCTGATGCAGCCAATTCACCTGAAGCTATAGTCCCTCCGCCTCATGTTCTAAGTCTCCAGTGAGTCCGCCGGAGCTAAACCCAGGTCTTTCACAACTAACCTTCCCAGTGCTATGTACTACGTCCTTGTGATACTTTTACATCGTCCATTCGTTGCTGACGGCCACTTGTACAATACCTTCCGCTCAATCTCAGTCGATTCCCTTATAAAGTGTTCGTCGGCAGCATCCAGTATCAGTAGCCTCCTGCGAGCATATCATCGAGCCTTTTCCGTACGCCGAGCGCCATATCTCATCTCGTACGCAACATATGTGGCTGCTACGATTCACTGCCGTATCGCTGCGAAGAATGGAATAGGGTCTACAGCATATGTCAATCTAATGACGTGCCTAGCTGTCTTCAAGGAAAATCAGGAAACCAATTCTGCTGTGCAAAAAGCTGCGGTGATCATACACAGACTCATGAGCAAATACGGGGTAATGGTGGACGATTTGCCCTCGGATGCCCTCGAGGTTGAACCCACGACACGTCCACGAGAGCGGGAGCAGCAGCGAGCGCAGACCGAAACTGGCTTTGAGGAGCTTGAGAACAACAACCACGCGGAGAAAGATGGAGACGGACGTCAGGGCCAAAGGACGCAACCAATCGGGCTTGATAACGGAAGCTTTTCCTCTCCTGGCTCCGACTGGATAAACATCGATGGTATCATACAGAGCTTCCTCAGGAAAAACGACCTTAACTCGGGTGACCCAGCTGCGTACGGACCAACTGCCTACACTCAAGCCCAGCCCGTTTTGTCAGGCCCCGCAAACTTTCCCGTCAGCTTTCCCGCGGGATTAAACCATTTCACTACGGGAATTATCCCATCAAACACAGCCGAGATTGAGAGCGGGAACCAATGGCAGCATGCTTTTTGGCCATCCAACCACGACACAGCATTCCTAGAAGATCCACTGTTTGGGTTCAATGGCTCCTCTACTGGAGAGTTTCAGTTTACGGGAAGATGAGGTTCCCCACTGCCACTCTTCCCGTGCTTCCCGCGGGCCATATCTTCACTATCTCACGGGATACACACCTCTTTCGACAGAATCCTACAGAATTTTAAACCCTGTCAATAACAATTGTGCCTGGCTTGAGGATATGACAAATTTACCATGGAAACAAGGGTTATATAACACATGGACTCCGGTCGGGTACCAGCGCTGCTTAACTCGATGCAAACAGCTCACACAACCTATCCAGTAAGAGCAATAAGTTGAACGGAATACCATGGCTATTCAGATTGAACTTCCAAAAGGACCCTGTCCGACAAGACACAGCCTCCCATGTGTGCTAATGCGCGCTGGGACTTCCAAAGGTCTCTTCGTTCATCGGAAGCATCTCCCTAAACAAGAAGCTGAATGGTCATCACATCTGATCTCAGCTTTGGGTTCTCGCAACAATGATGTACGACAAGTTGATGGCGTCGGAGGCGGAACTTCTACAACATCCAAGGTTGCTGTAGTCTCACCTTCATTACGATCAGATGCTGATGTCGACTTTACTTTTGTCCAAGTCGCGGTTGGCAAGGAATCGGTGGATTTTTCTGGGAACTGTGGTAACATGAGCTCTGGAGTTGGCCCATTTGCAGTCCAGGAACGTTTGATAACACCATATTCTGGGCAGACTGAGGTATGTCGAAGAAACGCTTCAAATGATGTACCGTTATTTACTAATCTTTAGATTGACGTAAGAATCTTCAACACAAACACAAAGAGACTCATTGTCGAAACTGTACAACTGGACAGTAACGGCGACTGCAGAGAGGATGGCGACTTTACTATGCCGGGTGTGAAGACACCTGGTAGCGAAGTCAGGTGCTCTTTTGTAGACCCTGCTGGCAGTGTGGCGGCTAGCTTGTTTCCTTCTGGACACAAACAACAATGGCTACGCGTTGATCCGTCCTTGTTGTTGCCTGTGGTTAGCCCTTTCCAGGTTCGGGTTACACTGATCGACGCGGCAAATCCGTTCGTGTTAGTCAGCTCCTCGTCTGTATCATCCATTCTCGAATCACTCCCTTCACCAGAAAAACAACATGCACTGGTCGAGTCGATACGGCGTCAAGGTGCTGTGACCATGGGTCTGGCATCTGACACCATCGCTGCAGGCCAGGTTCGGGGTACTCCCAAGATCGCACTCTTGCAACCACCAGACCGCATCACTTGTGGCGAGAAGTTGCCTGATATTCGCGTGCAGTCGTACTCTATGGGCCTTCCTCATCCTACTCTTCAACTTACTGGAGCGGTATGTTTGGGAGCTGCGGTGAGCATTCAAGGCACCATCGCGGCGGATTTGGCAGCCAAATCCGGCTTGGATGATCGTGAGGGACCGTTACCACCAACACCAGAGCGTACACCTTCTCCTGACATGGGGGTGGATGAACAAGAGGCCGCCTGCATGAGAAGTGTTCTCATTGAACATAGCAAAGGAACTATTCCTGTCACTGTGGACAAGCGCGGGAATGATACCATCGCTGCTTGTGCTGTGTCTCGGACTGCGAGAAGGCTCTTCGAAGGAAGGGTTATGTACTATGTATGAGGCTCATCATCTTAGACAACCACAATTACTAAATGCATCAATAACAATAACAATGAGCCAAGCCTGTAGGCTTTCGGCTAGGCCAGCTGGTCATTCGTCAGTCATGCACTCGCTTAACCCCATTACGTGTTACTGCAGCGGCGGCCTCACTGTTAGCCTAGGCATACTCAGAATTAAATTGGAAATGTTAAGCTTTTCCTCCCTATTCCGTTAAAAAGCGGCGGTTCAGACTGGGTCCGTGTTTTAAGCATATGATGTGGCTTGCTCCAGGCCATCTTTGGCGCTCCACAGCCTCTGGTGGCAGACGCCATTTCTGAGGAGCCTGGCGGTCGCGTAAGCCATCTAATATTGTCCCAAACCTCGTAGATATTGACAGGTATGATGCCGCAAATTTTGTAAACAAGAGCCAGACCAAAGTCTGCTCATATAAACAGAATCGAATCACGGGGACTGGAATGCTGTTCGGCTGGTGAATTCTAACGCCTGATGACTACCAATACCACGTAACGTTAGTTGGGTAGGGTTACCACGGAGCCCCATAAGGCTGATATGGCGCGAATCATATCTTGCTCTAGGAATGCACCTTTTCAGCTCAAATCTTGGCGTTAGCTCTCAACCAAACAGTAGCGAATTGACAATGCCACCAACAGAGGTCCAGCGTGGAAAGGCGGAGAGGGCACCAGGACTTGGCTACGAGCATAGCATGTATATTTAAGGCCAAAGCCAGCCTACCATTAGTCGACCATCTCACAGTTATTCTACGATCATTTGGGCACAACCAAGATACAGCTGACCTAATATTCTTGTTTCGTACTTTTTGCTTTCTTCTTGTAGCGTTCCACTCTTCTTCAGTCGCCATGCATTTGTTGAAGTGCCTTGTCTTGGGCTTACTGGCCGAAAGGGGATTGAGTCAGACGGAACCTACAGATGGGCCTCTGGAAACCGAAGAACTCATGGCATCTGCTGCCGATCCTGTCGAAACAGATGCAGAAGAGGCACCTGGCCCCGAGCCAACAGCGACTGTACTTGACGGTGAGCCATATCCCCAGTGATTTTACTATATTCACACAAATTCCTTCGCCTGTAAGCCCTCGGAGGGTAGGGTCTGTCCCTTGAGGACACACATACATCCCCCGAGGCCACGGCTGGCGCCATACTAGCATCTATGGAACCCGCTATCATTTGTCTGCTTGCAATGGAACTGGAGTTCCGCTAATGGCCTCTTTAGAGTCCCCCACAGATGAAGAAGAAGCACCAGCACCTACGATCACTATAGATGAATCCGTATCAACGGAAGATGTCGATGAACCTGAGCCCACTGCGGATGTTGTTGAGGATACTGAAGTATCCGAGGCCCCCGAGGCGACACAAACGGCCGATGAGGAGGAGACGGAAGTTCCTGACGAGACGGAGGCATCTGAAACTGTTGATGCACCAACCGACACAGAGGCTGCCGTCACAGAGACTGGCGACGAGGAGATCTTGGAACCAACAGAAACAGATGATGAGCCTGTTTCCGTTACCGAAGGTCCTATATCCACAGCTGAGGATGCTACCCAGACGCCCGAAGATCAAGCAAACGAGGCAACTGACAATGGGGGTGAGTCCACATCCCCAGTCGAGCCAACAGTGTTGGAGAATCAGGTCACCGAAGCATCAGAAGTCTCCACTGATGCTGAGTACGCCGCACCGACGACAGAAGCTGGGAGTTTCACCGGGACTGCTGCAGCGACTAACGATGGCGGCTCTACAGAAGAAACAGCTACTGACGATAATGACGAGGCAGAGGCGACGAATACTGCTGAAGGTGATCAAGACACGGAGGCATCGACTACTGCCGAGAATGATGAAACAGAGGCGACGGATACTGCTGAGGGTGATCAAGACACACAAGCATCGACTACTGCTGAAAGCGATGAATACTCAAAGGCATCAGCTACTGCTGATAGCGACGAGACTGAGGCGACGGATACTGCTGAAGATGATCAAGACACGGAGGCATCGGCCACTGCCGATAATGATGAGGCTGGAGAAACGACTGCTGCCGAAGATGATGAAGACAGTGACGGTGGAAACGACGCCAAAGCAACGGTCACTGGAGGCGATGACAACAAGGCAACAGGAAAAGCAACTGCCACGGCAGATAAAACTGGCGGAGGCTTTACCACAGTCACGACTTTGTTGCCAAGCTCAACTTATGAAGCTATTGCTCTCGAACTTGAAGACGCCACCTTGGGCAAAAATGCAAAATTTACCTCGGTGAAGGGCGATACTGCTATGTAAGGTTCTCAGTAAACTATCCCAAAATGCATAAGACTAACCTCGAGACAGCTTACTTCAACCTCCACCAAATGGAGAAGCAACTTGCAGTATACCCCCAAGCAGCAGCTCTGAGGATATTCCTACTGGCGAATATGTCAGACTTGTGTTGTCACTCAAGGTGACGGGGCGAGACGAAAGTCTAAAAGTTCTCAAGGGAGAAAAGACCGGGTCCCGTCTTCAGATGCTGGTGGACGGCTCAAGCGTTTACGACAAGGAGCTCATAGCAACTGGAGAAAACCTTCAAAACATCGAAAGTGACCGGTTCAAGGCATCGAATAATCAGAAGATCGAGATGATCCAGAAATCGGGGGATCAGCCTGTCGATGTTATGATTACGGACGCGAACATCAGGGTTTCCAACAATCGAAAAGGCTCAGGGAATGATGATGGTGATGGTGGCTCTGGTAAGGGTAGCGGTGGGAACGGAGGAAATGGAGAATCTGAATCCGGAACTGGAGATGGAGATGGAAAAGGTGACAGTGACGGCGATAAAGACGATGGTGGCAGCAGCGGTGGAGATAGCAGTGATGGAGGCGATGATGAGGAAGAAGAAGGTCAAAGTGGTGGTTCTGGGTCTGGGTCTGGGTCTGGGTCTGGGTCGGGTTCGGGGTCAGAAACTGGGACCAATGAAGCATCACCTTCGAGCTCTGGCAATAGCCAGGGCGAGACAAACGCTGCTGGAAGGATTCAGATGGTGGGCAAGCTGGTGATGTTTGCTCTGCCTTTGATGGCTGGCTTATAGGTTGGGGTGTTTAGTTATCATGCACATACTTGTTTTGATCCTTTCCTTCAGGAGGGATGAATAAACTTGCAAATTGCCACCACAGGAAGCTGATAACCTGTATATATGAAATTACCACAGTCTCGACGCTTTCGAGAATGGTCTAGAGATGATATTTGACAATTATGCCATCCAATTTGGCGCTATTCTGGGAAGTCTCACCGCCGTCGTGATGTTACCACTACACAACCGCTGTTCCCAAACACATCCACTACTTTTTGTATACCCCAAATAGGTTGTTCTCTCTACAAGATGTGATCTATAATGTCGGCATTAAAAACTGAGTTTTATAATGGGTCTTATTCCAAAGCTTCAGTGCCGATTATCCGTCTTCGAGTCTCACGGACCTTTCTTTGTGCGATCAAACTCTTAGAGCGGACTTATCTAAGTGCGGGATCCGCTATGTTTTGACCACCCTCAATCACCGCCTCGGCTGTGACTGAGACGATACTCGTTTATTAGTAACAGGCTCGAAGATACCATCTCCTCCGCGTAATGATTTACCTTCACTAAGCTCAGGCCATGAGTCGAGCCTCCATATTTCTCCAAGATGGGTCGAAGCTACCCCGTGGGCCCCCATGTTCTCCGGAACTCCGGGGGCTGGTATTTAAACAAACTACGAGTCCAGCTTGAGAGGACCTAGCTTACTCTAGTTATCAATTCTTTACTGCTTTGTCGCAATTCTGCTAATATGGGTTCATCTCACACCTCCTTCCTCAATTTTCGAGGACAATCCTTACGCTACGCGCAAATCGGCCTTATTGCTGCGCCAGCCTTCATCTTATTCGGCTACAACCAGGCTGGCGTAGGTCCATTGGCAACACTCCAAAGTTTCGTTCACGCTTTCCCCGATACCGACACGATAAATACGACCGGAGCGCTCAAATCCCAAGACTCAACCAACAAAGGAGCCGTGATAGCTTCCTTCCAGCTCGGTGCCTTGATAGGCTCTCTATCATGTCTCTTTCTCGGGGACCAACTCGGCCGACGAAAAACAATCTTCCTAGCGGCTGTTCTTACACTGATTGGACAAGTCCTTCAGGTGTCGTCTTACAGCCTGGCCCAATTTGTTGTTGGTCGTGTTATTCTCGGAATAGGCATTGGTGAAATCAGTGTCGTGGTACCAATCTGGCTTTCCGAATGCTCCCCGGCATCGCATCGAGGAAGAGACGTTGTAGCGGCTGGTATTTTCATGTGCCTGGGCTATGCTTTGTGCAATTGGATAGACTATGCCTTCTTCAACTTGCCCACGTCAACTTTGCAATGGCGGTTACCGCTGGCTGTTTCTATGCCGCTCACTTGTCTTATTCTGGGAGTCATCATGTTCATGCCAGAATCCCCCAGATGGCTCGTCAGCGTGAACCAGACGGAAAAGGCTACTGCTACGCTCATGGCCCTCAAGGATCGTTCCGGTATCGACGAGACCATCAGCATCGAGATTGCGCAGATCGAATCGTCCCTCGAAAACGCTCGACAGGAGAGCACCTCGTTGATGCACATATTTTCCAAGAACGAAGAGAAGCTCGGTTATCGCTTCTTCCTTTGCATATTTCTTCAATTTGTGCAACAAATGTGCGGTGGAACACTCATTTCAGTCTACGCGTCCACCATCTTCCAAGACAACCTTAGTCTCGGTACCAGTCTATCCAAGATTTTGGCAGCATGCGCTCTAACTTGGAAGTTCCTTAGCTGTTTCATCGGCTACGTCGCAATTGATAAATGGGGACGTCGTGCAGTATTTATGATTAGCGGAGCTGGCATGTCCATGTGCATGACTGCTTTGGCCATTTGTACCAGTTTCCCCTCTTCATCCCACTCGGCGTCAATTGCATCGGCTTTTTTCATCTTTCTCTTCAACTCGTTCTATCCGATCGGGTTTCTGGGTGCCAATTTCCTATATTGTAGCGAGGTCGCGCCCATGAGGCTGCGAGTGGCTATGAACTCGGTCTCGACGGCCAACCACTGGCTGTGGAATTTTGTCGTCACCATGATTACACCAGTCGCTATCGAAAACATCGGATACCGATACTACATCATGTACGCCATCATATCAGCATTGATTCCGATTGTCGTCTTCTTCTTTTACCCCGAGACGATGAACCGCAACCTTGAGGCGCTCAACAATACCTTCCGAGAAGCTAGCACAATTTTCGAGGTAGTGTCGATGGCTCGCAAGATGCCTACCCAGGAAGTAGAGTCTAATGAGAGCGCGCATGAGGGTAAGAAGGATATGGAGGAGAAGGAGTACGCATAAATAATCCACGCCTTCTAGATAGCCAAATACAAAGTTCAAAGAGTTGGCTGCGACTTTGTTACAGGGTTCTTAAACTATGGAGTGTATGAGATGTTAACATGTTAAGAGCATAGTTAAGAATTCAGAGTGGGGAAGGCGGGTAAGCTTATAAAGAGAACTAAATACTTTGAAGTAAAAGGGACTAAATCTAATTAACCACAAATGATAGGATAAATGGAAGGTATAATAGAGAACCCTGGCAGATAATGTTACGTCCGGAGCAAAAGCTAAGCCTTATCCGAAGTGCAACGAGATGAACTCGGATCATCTTACAATCCTATCATGTCAAATGTGGAGTTTGCGAATCCTTCAAGACCCTGCATTCTCGTATTCACATTCTGTCAGCAAAGATAGGAGAGTCACAATTTTGTCCCTATTTGGGAGTAACTTGCCTTGAGCGAGTTGAGACGGGAGAACGAAGAAAACAGATTCCTAGCTATATTTTTTGACTGATTATAAAGTTCATAGCTGTTTTAACAACTAAGCAAGGGGTTAATTAACATGCTACCTATAAAAGGATCGTGGCGTTGAGCGAATGAAACGCGCTATCGCGTCACTTCGTAGATGGATCTCCTGACCCACTCACCTTTAATTACCTGCTGACCTTGGCAGCTTGGCTCTTGGCTCGGATGTCCGGGTCAACCTTAGTTCGCGTATTCCCTGCCTCTCGACGTTATATAAAATGCTAGACCGATTACCGTGAAACGCTCATACTTTAGAAGTATCTCCTACAATCTCATTTCAACAGACCACCTAGGGGAACACCACCATCATGGTGTCTATATCGAGCCTCTTCCGAGGCCTCGGCCTTGCAGCTCTTGCTGCTGTGACTTGCCAGGCAGCCGCTGTTGAAAGCCGTTCATTATCTGAGCGTGCTTCTTCCAGCGACCGATTGGTGTTTGCTCACTTCATGGTATATCTCCCACCATCGCACTCATCATCTGAACGAGCTGACATTAGTAGATCGGCATCAGCAGCAGTAGACAAAGCTCCGCCGACTATGATGACGACATGAAACGTGCAAAGGCTGCCGGAATTGACGCTTTTGCTCTCAACATCGGCGTCGACACTTTTACCGACACGCAGCTTGACTATGCGTACGACTCCGCCAACCGCAATGGCATGAAGGTCTTCATCTCGTTTGACTTTCACTTCTGGAAGACGGACAACCCAGGTGCCGTTGGCGAGAAGGTCAAGAAGTACGCCGGCCATGCAGCTCAGCTCCGCGTCGACGACAGGGCCTTTGTTTCCAGCTTTTTGGGTGACAACCTCGACGCCAATGCTGTCCGAAGTGCTGCCGGTTCCAATATCTATTTCGTTCCCAACATGACCCCATGGGGCGGTTCGACCAACGGTATTGACGGTGCCTTGAACTGGATCGGCTGGCCTAACGACGGTAACAACAAGGCGCCCAAGAATGGGAAGAGCGTTAGCGTTGCCGATGGCGATAACAGCTACAAGAACTGGCTTGGTAACAAGAAGTACATGGCTCGTAAGTGTTTTGGCTGCTCGGATGAATTTTAGCAACTAACAAGACTCAGCTGTATCGCCCTGGTTCTTCACCCACTTCGGACCCGAGGTTGACTACGCCAAGGTAAATGACTGCTCCTGTTGCAACACCAACCCAAATCATGTAGCTAACACATTGATCAGAACTGGGTTTTCCCTAGCGGCTCCCTCATCTTTGACCGCTGGAACGAGGTCCTGCAAAAGGGCTTCGACATGGTTGAGATCCTCACATGGAACGATTACGGCGAGTCTCACTACATTGGCCCCCTCAAGAACAAGCACAACGACGACGGCGCATCCAAGTGGGTCAACGACATGCCACACAATGGTTGGCTCGACCTTTCCAAGCCCTACATCGCCGCGTACAAGAACAAGGACACCAACGTCGCCAAGTACATCGAGAAGGACCAGCTTGTCTACTGGTACCGCCGTAACCTCAAGAGCCTCAACTGCGACGCCACCGACACAACTGCCGGCAGGTCGCCGGCCGTACCGAACGAGAACTACTTCCAGGGCCGCCCTGATGGATGGGAGTCTATGGAAGATGTTGTCTACGTTGTCAGCTTGCTCAAGTCTGCTGGTACCGTGGTTGTCTCCTCTGGAGGCAACACTGTCACTAAGGAGGTCCCTGCTGGAGCTACTCTCATCAAGGTCAACGCTGCGGTCGGAAAGCAGACCTTCACCCTCAAGCGTGGCGGCTCCAATGTCCTGTCAGACACATCTCTCATGGACATCACCAACGTCTGCCCTTGTGGCTTGTACAACTTCAACGCCTACGTTGGCACCGTTGCTGCCGGCTTCAATGATCCCCTTGACAGCACCGGCCTTGCAGGCTTGACCAACGGACTCCGTGTTACAACTTGTGAGGCCAAGCCATCTCTTGGAACCAACCCTGCCACGCCAACGCAGCCAAACAACCCACCTGTTGTGACTAACCCCGACAGCGGCGAGGCTTGCATCGAGGGTACCGTGGCTGATGGCGAAAGTGGAAACTTTACCGGCCTCTGCGAATTCGTCTGTATGTACAATTACTGCCCTCCAGAGCAATGCAAGTGTAAGACGTACGGTTCGCCAAAGCCCACTCCGGCCACCAATGGTCGCGAGGGTTGCCCTGCTGATGGGCTCAGCGAAGCCTACAAGGGACTGTGCAGCTTCACTTGCAACCATGGATACTGCCCTCCCACTGCTTGCAAGTATTGCTAGGTCTAAGATATCAACTGACGTAAGATCAGAGTGCGTACATAATTGGATGATAGCTGGCGGAAACAAGACATGGAACAACATGGTCAACATGGTCATAGACGAGGCTAGAGAATAGAATTTATGGCGAACTCATATGCGAAGTTCGAACAGTATCATGCGTCGCCTTCTGAAACCCACACCTCAGTTTGGCGCTCAATTACACAAGTCGTCTAGACCAAGGTTCTGCTCATCAACCTTTGGTTGATCAACTAATCGTTTCCAGCCCTCCCCAGAGTGGCACCAGATATCCCACATTCCCTGTAACAGGATCTTGCGGCATAGGAACTTGCGCGATCTGTTTCGACACTTCCGGATGTTCGTTCATCCAACAATTTATCCCCATTTTCATCTATCCATCTCGGTGATCCCTTCGTATCTTATTAGTTCTGATTTGTGATTTGAAACATAAGATACGGACCTCAGGGAAAAATGACAGATAAAGATAGTTACCTTCTTCGTTACCTTCTTCCGAGATGTCACAGTGGCCTGTTCCTGCTGGGTGCACAATAACATCCCCTTCTCTAAGAGTCAGCTGCAAGCCATGCGGGCTCTTACTATCCCCTTCCGTTTCTGCTTCGTCTGACTTGCCAATCCCCATCGGTACATTAGAAGAACCCGAAAGTACAGCTGTCAGACGACAAACACCAAATTGTTAGCCACTATAAGATTCTTTCTGACAAAAGCATTTTGTATTTCATGAAGTTGCAAGTAAATGCACATACTACAGCATTCTTGCGTGTTGGGGTAGAAATCATGTCTGTATATGGCCGGCCAGAGAACTCCCTTATGGGAAAAAAGATCAGAAGATATGCCCATGGTGGCACCCCGACCGCTAGGAACACTCACTGCTTTAAACCAGCCATGTTTTTCGATCCACGCCTGTGCTGTCCCTGGTGTCCGTGGACTAGGGATGACATTTCGGTATACCAGCACTGGCATCTTGTTGCTGGGGCAGTACCTTGTAGCTGGTAGGACATATCGCTCTGGCGGTGCAATCGCTGCCTGCGTTTGAGTAGCCATCCCTGCGACTTGAGAATTGGTCAACCTGCAACGCCAGAATGCTTCGGGGATGTAGATCGCACCGACGAAGAATTCCGAACCCTCCAAAGTGTTCCACCAGGTTGCTGGTAGGTTTAATACTTCTTTTGCTGCGGGCTGGAGGGTAGCGAGATATGATCGACGACGTCAAGGAGGTAGTTGAGCTTACAAGTTTCGGAGTAGAAGCAAGCTGGATTCTGTCCAGTTTCACACCAAGCATGATACCAGAACTATTAGTCTCGGCCCATTTACTCTTCTGGACACATGATGATTTGTCTAATGTCATTACCGTTTCATTCGCTTTCCCTGCCAATTTACTGTCTCAGTAATTAAAACAACCTCTCTTGGGTAAGCACCCGCGTTGCCATTTGCGAGAAAAGCGACAAAATAGCTTGCTTCTATGAATAACGACGATTTTTGTGGTTGTCACTATCTGAGGATGCTGCCTTTGAGGTATGTTTTTAAATTTGGCAAAGAACATAATTGTTTTGGTTCCGTCAACATTCGCATGTAGCGATGGTCGATTACGCCCTGGTCATTACGCTTCCAGATCGAGACCGCCGGTAGACTCAACCGAGTTAGGCGTATTTCAAGAAGCCGTACAGTTCTTCCATGAGGATGGTGTCTTCTTCTGTCATGTCAGACTGCCAGTCTGCTCTTGAGGCTGAGCTAGGTCCGTGAGTCACTGGGCTCTACTGATCGACATTCCATATTTGGAAAAATGGTCAGCCGCTGGATGGTTTACCTTCCTTTTCTGGACTGGTGCCTCTAGCTTCCCCGAAACATCATTCTCGGCCAAGTACTTATCTAAGTTACCTACAAAATGATTCAACTGCATTTTTAGGCGAAAAATCTTACAAGGCCCGTCACGATTCTTCGGCAAGGCGATATTCTATCGTAGAGCTTTACAAGCTTTTTCTTGAAAAGGAAAAAACGCAGCAATGCAAACCACCGGCGACGGCTATGTCTGGACTCCAGATGATGGTGTTTGCAAAGGCAACTTGTCTTGCAAGGGCGTAATCCAGCCTGCCCAGGCACTAACAAAGCAGGAAAACTATGACTGCATCATTATCGGCGCCGGGTTTGCAGGTTTGACGGCAGCGCGTGATCTTGCGACTAGCAGTAAGTTGGCAAATTGGAGTGGACCTTCAGTCGAACTTCAGCTTGAAACACACGACTTCCATATGGGTAGAAAATAAATGGTTGTGGCTAACAGTCCCGTAGAAAAGAAAGTATTGTTGGTCGACGCCCGGGACCGTATTGGCGGAAGAACCTACAGCATCGAACTAGATGGTGAGCGCGCCAAGTTTAGATTCTTTAGGATATAACCAACGAGCGGTAAACAGGCTACACTTATGAGATGGGAGGGACTTGGGTCTCCCATTTCCAAGCACAGCTCTTACGCGAGATGCAACGCTACGGGCTAGATCGTGATCTCGTGACGACCCGCCAAAGCATTCATGAGAATAATTACTACACAATGAATGTCCCAGGTACGTCTTTCAAGAAATGTGTTGAGCGCACACCAGACTAACAGCCACATCCAGGAGTCATGCCTCGAAAGCTTTCCCATGAGGAGGCTGGACGGTTGCAGGCCAAGGGTTGGGATCTCTTTGTAAATGTGGACGGCGCTGGATGCCGCAAAATCTGCCCTTTACCTCACCAGCAGCTCGGCAATGTGCAAGTGAAGCGTCAAGATGTTGAAAAATGGGATGCACTCTCTTGCCGCGACAGATTTGAGCAGATCAAGGACCAGTTGGCTCCGGAAGAGGCAGGGCTCCTACTATCTCTTCTTCTCCATATTTCGGGCGGCACTCTTGAAAACTCTAGCTTGTGGGACATGATTCGGTCTCATGCATTGGCCGCGCATTCGATGGACAATTTCGAGGATGTCTGGTTGCTTTACAAGCTTCGTGATGGCCAGTCAACTCTTGCACGTGCGATGTTTGATGAAGCGGTCACGCATGGCCTCGAGTATAGCTTCTGTACCGAAATCGTGTCTGTCCGAGACCAGGGCCAGCTGGCCACAATCTCTACCAACAATGGCGTCGAGTTCACTGCTACCAAGGTCATCTCGACCATCCCATTGAACGTTCTTCGCCACATCAGATTCGAGCCCCCGCTCTCAAAGACCCGTCAGGAGGCCGTCGAGATGGGTCATATCAATTTCATGAGCAAGATTCACGCCGAAGTGGCTGGGCCTGGAATGGCCTCGTGGAACGGCATGGCCTATCCAAACGTCCTCATGTACGGTTATGGCGATGGGTTGCTCCCTAACGGCAATGCGCATATTGTGGGATTCGGAACTGACGAGCGATCCCACTACGTTGCTGAGGATAACCCAGAGAAGACTTTGGAAGCATTCCAAAAACTGCACCCCATGAGTATCAAGAAAATGGTTCGTCGTTATTCCAGTCTAATCACCTGTTCCCTAGGGGAGTTGCTGACAGAAGTTTTGTAGATCTTTCACAACTGGAACACGGATCCCTACTCGCGAGGAGGGCCTGCGTGGTGGCAGCCCGGATACATGACTAAGTATCAGGAAGAGTTGCAAAGTGCTCATGGAAATGTCCTTTTTGCTTCAGCTGACTGGGCTCATGGCTGGAGGGCCTTTATTGACGGTGCTATCGAGCAAGGTGCATTGAACGCCAAGACAGTCTTGGATCAGTTGACCTAGAGGGCCATATAGGCTGGATAACACAAGATGAAAATGATTTTGAGCGGAATGACAGCATCATTTCATGGCCACAGAAATAGCTCCAGGGCGTTCTAGCTGCACCGCAAAGTACTAGCCTCGAGGAGGCGCACAACCTTGTCAGTCCTGGTATTTCTGGTAGCTCTATACAGAACGAATCTCAAGTGTAATCAAGCATCTCCTGGCGGTGCTTTAGCGGTAGCTACCTGTTCCCAAGACTCTTTGCGACGATGCGATGTCAGAAAGGAAAACCACTACCTGCTGCCACTAGGAGAAGTGATAGACAGCTAGCCAAAAATGCTCATGCACGTATCGGAGGTTCCCGGCGATCGCATGCACCATGGCTGGAGCGGTGGAGCTTATCTCCTACTGGTCTTGGTCCGTTCTGCTTGGTTCAATTACCGAAAACGGTAGCAATTCCAGTATATTCGCCGAAAGCTGGATAAATGTGGAGCGCTTTCAATCGTCTCGGTCGAGGTGACTGCTTGTGATGTGTGCTACGTCTAGGAGTTCTATTAATACTTGCCCATCAACACAAGCCTTCCTCGCCGACCTCTATCAGGCCGCACAGCACTTGGCCTCTCTTATCAGCATGGACTATCTACCACTACCATTAGAAGGCAAAACCGCTATCGTGACTGGGTCCTCCAGGTAAGCTGTGCAATGGCTCGTATTAGATACCAGTTGACTGACTCCTTGCTATTTCATAAACAACAGAGGCCTTGGCGCAGCCATTGCCCTGGATCTTGCTCGGAAGGGGGCCAATATTGTCGTGCATCACGCGACTGATGGGACCAAAGACAAAGCTGAATCTATAGCTGCTAAAGTGACGGCCATGGGTAGGAGGTCCTGTACCGTCAGCGCTAATCTCAGCAATATGGATGAGTTGGACAAAATCGTCAATGCAGCCTTGAACTCCGTCAGTGAAGCCGGGAAAATTGACATCTTGGTACATAAGTGAGACTGCCCTTTAGCATCCTTTCTGTTACATGTCTAACCTACAACTTTCCCATTCCAGTGCTGCAGTAGGCCGCGATGCCTTACTCACCGAAACAACACTAGAGTTTTACACTGAGCATGTAGACTGCAACATTCGCGGACTTTTCTTCTTGACACAAAGAGCGTTGCCCAACATCCCACAAGGTGGTCGGATCGTCATTGTCTCGTCGGCTGCCGCACGTCTGGGTGTACCTACTCAAGGTATATACTCGGCCACAAAGGCCGCAGGTGAGGCACTCGCCCGTGTGTGGGCAAAAGAACTGGGTCACGACTACGGCATAACGGTCAATTGCGTGAATCCTGGACCCCTTGCAACAGGTGAGTAGTGTCCGCCAATCTCAGTGTAGCCTCATCACCACCGTGCTATGTGCATCACGGCTGACGACGATATGTTTCTTTCTGCCCGCAACCTTAGACCAGTGGAATGCTAGTACCGAGGAGTTCATCAAGGAAATGGAGCCCATGATCAAAGCTACCCCAGCAGCCCCACGGGTTGGAGAAGTAGACGATGTTGCGCCGTTAGTCTCGTTCTTGTGCACTGAAGAGGCACGCTGGGTGACTGGGTCTGTCTTGTCAGCCAACGGGGGCCTGTACAATTAGAATTCGCTACTACTGTACTGTGAATCCGCAGGACAGTGTCCCTGATAAGTCCCAGAAGCGGGGTGGTTGTTGGTCCGTAGAGGTTGCACGGGGTTATTGCCTTAGCGAAAAACTAGTACCAGTTCTGATTCGTCCCCTGCCTTCAAAATCTGTTACAAGGTCGCGATTAATTTACTGCTATGACGTAAAAATGGCACACTAGTCTAGCCTTAGGTTTCCTCAGTGACTCGTGCGAACCGCTAGCGAAACTTGCCATTGTATCTGATAAGAGAATTGTGTGAAAGGCCGAAAATGCGGGGTAGTTCATAGATCGCTGGTCTCAAAAGCAGGCCTTGGTGCGCTTTTCCTTCGCCGCGGATGATCCTTGGCCAGGTTCGCCGCCCAAGACAACACCAGCATATTCGTCATGTCGATAGGTATCTACACAATCCTGGTATCTTGTTTTGTACATTTGAGCTTACGCCAGCCTAACAGCGGGATCCTCGTGCGCGACTTGTCGTAGGAAGTGCCGGAAATGCGATCGCCAAAAACCGGCTTGTTGGCAGTGTACAGCTAAGGTAGTGTACCATCATGGGGGTGAGACTGAGTCTACATACCTTAACATCAACTTACGAGTCTTTGTGGCTTAGGGAGATGAATGCGAGGGCTATCCGCTCAAGTTTTGTGGCCTTGCCAGCCGTGGCAGACTTGCTGGCGAGACCATACCTTTGCCTGACTCGTCTAGACCTAACAAACGAAAGCGTCGAGCGAAGCAGTCAGATGGCAGGCGCAAGAATGGAGAATCCTGGTCTACCACACAGGAGGCACCAACAAGACTGGCAAACGCTGGTGACCAGTTGCAGAGTGGCCGCAGCGAGTACTCAACATCAAATTCTATTCGCACCAACTCTATTCAAGATCTTAGGGCCTCGCCCGGAGTCAGCCCTGGCGCCGACCCTCTCTGGGTGGATGTAGATACTCCTGGCACAACTAGCATACAATTGCAACCGAGTCCTGCAGATACCACCATCTCGAGAGATGATGAACTGCTTCAGCCCCTGGATGCGTTGACTAGAACACCCGAGCAGCATGGGCTCCGAATTCTCGTGGGCATGGAAACGTTGCGCGTGCCTCAACTGGCGGAAAAGGAGGTTCCTCTATCTTCCTACATTGCGCCTGGTCGTATGACTTGGGCATCCCGCATAGCAGCCGTCAAGTTTGACTGTCTGCCCAGTTTGTCATTGCGGGACGATCCTGGAGACTCACCATTCATCTTTGACGAAGATAGAGTCAGATTTCTGCTGGAATACTGTAATGTCAATCCGATCGTGTCTGAGCCATGCTGACTTCAGGCAGTCGATGAGAAACTCTGTCCCAAATTGGTAGCAGAAGAGCTGGGGGGCAAATGGTCGAATCCTTTTCAACATTATATACTGCCACTCGCGCTCCAATTCTCCGGTGTTCTTTTCGCCGTCTTGGGGTTTTCCATGGGTCATTGGGCAATCAATCACTACGACACACCGGAGAGCGAGCAAGAATCGTTGACCTACCGCTTCCGTGCTATTCGACAAGTTATTTCTTGGACAGAAGATCTTGAGAGCGAGGTCAACGACCCATGCTTAATCGAGGCAGGTTTTGCAATAGTCCTAATTCTCGTTCTCCATGATGTATGAGCTCCCTCCCCCCAAAGCTCCCCATTGCATGCATCGCCTCTTGCGAGCGCAATCGCTAACTACTGCCATCTAGATCTGCGAGACAGGTGTTTCAGCGAGCGGGATACATATGGATGGGGTTGCAAGCATCTGTCATCGACATTCCGAACTATTGAAGTCTTCAATGCGTGATCGTCCTTGCATGAGCTTCCTATTCGGAGCTCTCACGTGGTGGGTTGAGATCCTGTCATGCTTATCATTCTTATAACTTGGTTGGTCCTAACGTATCCTTCCCAGGTTACACATGCTTCGCTGCATTCCTGCTAATGAGAAGCCCATGTTATCGAGGACGCTGCGAGAAAAGGCAGTTGAACATATCGACCAAAGGCTTTTTGAATCATTTACCGGTTGCCCTTTTGGCCTGTCCTTCAGCTTTTCTCAGTTTCTCGACTCATTACGAGATGTATCATTTGCAGGTCAGGAATATCAGAGGCTTCTCTGGTCATGCAAGCAACAATTGCTCGAATGGAGCCGTAAAGATGGTGCTGAACGACCCGGCGACACCGGAAGCAACCATCTAGCCGACGCATTTCGGCATAGTTTTCTTCTCCACCTTATCAGGGTTGTTGATAAGTACGGGCCATCTGACCGGACCGAAATCAGGGACTGTGTGGATTCGATTTTGAACGCGGTTTCTCACCTACCACTAGGCTCATCAAGCTCGAAACGTTCCCTTTGGCCGCTGTTCATGGCTGGGACGGAGGCGATCAAGTCATACCAGCAAGACTATATACTCGTACGGATCAAGGCTATCAAAGCAGACACTGGATTTAGGAACTTAGCTTGCACCTCGATTCTTGAACGCGTCTGGGCACAGCGTAGACGTGGTAGTTCTAACCACCATCTAGCGTGGACTGATATTGTAAGTAATTTTCTTACACCCACTCTCCCTCCGCTAATCCATCGAATAGGTCGCAGGCTCAGAAGAGACAAGGTGCCACGACTATTTCGTATTTTAGACAACAGTTGACTGCTCGATATTCGAGTTGGTAATTTGCGATAGAAGCAATTTATTGAAAAAAACTTTTTATAAAAATCCATGACCGCAAATCTCTGCAACGATATGTGACTAGACCCATTTTCCCTCAAATCTATTCTTAAGCTTCGCTCACGCGCAGCAGTTCGAAGCAAGCACAGACTTACTGGCCTTCTGGTTCGCCCTAGGAACATCATTGCTTGGGTTGTACTCGAAAAAGTTGACAGGCTTCAACGAGATATTGATCATCTCCATTGGCATCACGGGGAAGTCCTCCGGCCGGGGATTGTGTGTTAACCCAAACGAATGCCAAAGCACGACATCAGTGTTCTGCACGTTGTCGTCTCTGTTGGCCCAGAAGGCCAGACCCGTGTCTTCCTTACTCTGATTTGTGAATTCACCAGCGGCGAACAACTCTCCTTCCTGGTACTTTGTAACCCACATTGCTTTCGAAGCAAACCTAGCCCTCCTAGCTCCAGGAGCGGTTGGGCGCATCAGCATCATCTGAGAAGGGTGGGCATGGATCTTGTACCCAGCAGGCTTCCCAGAGATGGCATTGATCGAAGACTTGTTGATCATTTTGTAGGTCCTGGCGGCATTGACATCAAGGTCATAGCCTCCGGCCTTTGTAATTTCAGTTGTCACGGCGTGGTAACCTATCCCATATGGGTCCATGATGGGATCTTCAGGAGTAGGAACAGAGTCCTCGTAGACGATCGAGTTCTCATGTCCGTCAATAGCTGGGTCAATTCTCAAGCTGAAAAGATGTTGGTGATATGGTGCACCAACACCATCTGCAACCTTGGTCACCCAAGGGAGTTTGATCTCGTCGTTCATGGGCATAGTAGAGACGATACCTGTAGCCCGGATTTCGACATGGACGTTGGCAGCTTGGTCGAAGACCCAGGCCAAGATATACTCATAGTTGGAAACCGTAGCAGTGCCTGAAATCCTGTTAGTAATCAAGGCCGCAACGTGCATCCATGGGCCAGGTAACTTACACTGAATGATGAGTCGTCTATCTCGGACTACCGATGACTTCGCATTTCTGTAATTGGTGTGCTTCCATCCGATTCCGTTGTCCACTTCATGCATACAGACCACGTTCTTCATCGTGATAACTTCGCCCTTGGAGTTGACTCTATGACCGTCGAAATATCGGATATGTCCGAGGCAGTCGCATCCGAGTGTCAGACAGTTCGATGTCATCCCCAAACCGATATCTCCAAGATCAAAGGCCTGTTTGCGAGCATACGGCTGTCTCGGATCGGCATAAGGAACAGTCATCTCACTGAGAGAGAGGCGATGAAGGATGTTTCTCCCGTTGAATGTGACGTTGTGAATTATAGGTCCTTCTCGGACGTTCCAGCCCAAGCGAAATCGCCAATTCTGCCACTCAATGAGATGCCCGTCGACATTGAAGGATGGCCCATCAGGCTGGAAAACCTGGAGCGGCTTCAATTCTGTTCGAAGCTTCCCTTCCAAGAGTGCCGCGCTGTACTCGACGGCTTTCCTGGCAATCCATGGTTTGGTGTCGACGCGGTCATCATTGTCGCCTAGCGGGAGAATGTCGATACGGACCAGCTCTTTTGTGTTCGAATCAAACACTGGCGAGAAGGGCAATGGGATGGAATAGTGGTTGGCCTCAGGGTCATCGTAAAGTGCCGCGTACATGTAACACTGAATTAGCCGCCGGCTCCCGTTTTCCTTGTCGTCATCAGTGCCATATGCCCATGGATCGTTGAGGACTCGTGCTCTTTCACTTCAAGTCAGCATTCTAGACTCTTCAATGCTTGGAGTAGTCATGTAGTTACTCACCCTTTGGGCAGCTGGAGTTTTTCGATCTGTGCAAGAACTAGAGGGTGCTCGTTACATATCTCCTCTATCTCTATCTGCTCATCCGCATCCGCAGGGCCTTCAATGCCCTCTAGCACCCTGTCAGCCTCCACGGATCCGGCTGTGACATTCACCACCGCGCGATGGAATTTCTTGTCGCTTAAAGTGTGAAAATAAACGTATGCTCGACGTGGTGGAGGTTCACATAGAGGTTGCGAGAGTCGTTCGGCTTCAAGATAAGGGATAACGTCCTTCTTGGCAGGCTCATCTAACGTGATAACCTTGAAGCGAAGGGAGCTGCGATGCTCCTTGTTCAGAACTTCTACCACTCTCGCGATCTCGTGAGCCTGGAGCGGGTCGAGGGGGTGTAGGTGGTGCGTTGAACCCATAATGCAGTAAATAAAAAGAGAATAAGCCGGCGTCCCTATGAGTAAAGGTATGTCGATAGAATACTCTGTAGTGTTCTTCTAATCTCTCGTACTTTGAGTTCCTTCAATCCTTGGTGGTTTCATGGCCCTTTGTTATAACATGCAGCCCATCGTCATCATCACTGCGCGCCGACTCAAGTCATCAATTTCTGGTCTAGCGTCCCAGTGGGGGGTTAACTTCCATAAGTGGCAGTTGTTCCAGTTCTGTGACTTGCTAGACAGGGCTTACACCAATTAGTTCAAAAACCCAGTGGCTAACGGATGAACTGATGAACAATGACTAGCCAAATTGGGTAAAATGCTCAGTATAATATTAATCCTACATAGGGCTCCGCATGAATAGGAATTGTCACACATGTCATCAGCTTTGTGAACAATGACTAGGTATGCTAAGAAGTTGAACTAGCTTTTGATAAGGTAGATAAACGGTTTATCTAACCTATCCCATGTGGGGATTAGCACTTTTACCTTAGTAACTGTTGAATGAACTGAGTATTGGGGGCCTCTTCACTTTTGGTCAATGGCACATCTCAACAGTAGCTATCGCCCCCGCAATGAAATGTAGGAATGGAAAGGCATGAATAGCCTGAGCGCTCTCAGTCGTCCTTTCAAAACTCGAAACAGTCAAGCGATTGTGCGAGACATGACCCTCAGCCCTGTATCCCAGCCGTATTTTCCCAAGTTGACTAGGCATTCTTTTTTCTCAAGGAATCTCGCTTTGTTTACATTGCTGGTCGACCTTGTCAGTCGGCTTCATGCTTTTATGGGTGCAGGCGAAATAATTCCATGTCTGGCAGTTACTTTCCACTGATTTTTGGTCCCGTCAGCGCGATACGCAAGTTGATATGAAGTCTTAATGATCAGGTCGTATCAAGCACGATAGCTTCGGCCTGCATCTCAACATGCATTCCAGGCTCTGCGAGGCTGTAAACACCGATAGTCACCCATGTAGGCTTATGGTGAGGCATTCTCTCCCTCCAGACTTCCATCATCACGCCTTCCAGCCGGATGTCAATGAGAAAGCTTGTCATCTTGTGGACAGCTGCCAATCCGCCTTTAACACCAGCAGCCTTCAACGCTGCTTCGACACATGTAAAGCATGCGCCGATCTCGTCCCGAATCGTTGTAGTTACCAGCTGGCCAGTCTCAAGGTCAAATCCTGGCTGACCAGAAGTGACGATCAAACTACCCGAGAGTGGGATCTTTGCCGCATGTGATACCCCAGAGGATGAAAAGAGGTCTCCAAGAGGGCCTGTTGTCTGGGCAAAAGTGACGGGAGTCATTGTTGTGTTTGATGTGCAAAGGTTAGCTGTCGGATGATTGAGAAATAACTGAATGATAAACTAGTTGAAAGATGCAAATAGAGTCTCGAGCAAAAAGTACGTGGTATCCCTTGTATCTTTCCAGATACAACAACCCATAATAAACGCAAATCCTTATCAACGCACCTGCCATAGCGAGCTCCAGTTTGTGCAGTCTAAGTAGCCAAGAGTGCATGACGTGTAGTTTGTATCAACCTACCACAATAGGAAGTTCGATCAACGCCATGACAGCTCTAGTCCCTCTCTCCGCGCAGGCGTCGGGGCCGAGCCTCGCCCCGTAGTTCTCTTGTTTGGTCTACCCCAGTTTACCCCGGATTTTTGGACGCTCGGCAATGCGAGATGGATGCTTTGTAGAGATAGCACAGATAACGCGATGTATCTGAGCTATAGGGAAGTACACCATCGAAGGTTGATAGTGGCTGTCCCGCGTCTACTGATAAGTAAGGCATGCTCGAAGCAACTGAGCCTGACCTGAAAACCATTGATCCATCAAATTCTTTTTCCCCCCTAAAATCCCGAATAGTCAACAACATCATGTCCGACAAGGCGAAGACCGTGAAACTTCCCGATTTGAGTCCACTCGAGCCTGTCTCGAGTACTGCCTGTGGTCAAATCTTAGACATCTCTCAACTTCACGGCGGTGATTTGGATAACGCAATCCTCCGAGCCCAAGGGCACGAGTCAGAACTGCCAAGATCCTTCTCCTGGGCAGGGGCTATTGGCTTGGGCTACAGGTAGCGTTATACTGTTAAAGGTCCGACCGTGAATACTGACCGACTTACTCCAGTATTACCAATTCATGGATGTCCTATACGAGCTGTTTTGGTGCCACATTAAGTCTGGGGGGACCCCGGGCTGTCGTTTTTGGATCTTTAATCGCCGCTGTCATTCAATGGACAGTCACCTTGGGGTTAGCTGAACTCGCGTCCGCTTTCCCGTCCTCAGGAGTAAGCGTCCTTATATTTCTCGTTCCGCCCCTTGCTTGCAGATTTGTGATCGGAGACTGATGCGTTGTTCCTACAGGGCCAGTACCACTTCACCTACATCCTTGCACCCGAAAAGCATAGAAGGTTCGCCGCGTTCGCAGTGGGAACGTTGAATATGATCGGTTGGTGGATCGTCACTTGCTCCGGGCTTTCCCTGGGAACTATCTCTACCATGGGGATGGTCTCATTCTGGGTGCCAGAGTTCCAGGCGACCCAGTGGCAAACATATCTTCTTTTTGACTTGGGAATCATCGTCACGAGTGCGCATCGAACGGTTCTTATGATCTTGGACTTGGGCTAACCTGCTTTACAGTGTTACCCATATTCGTGATTCCGAACCGGCACATGAGCAAAATGACAAGCTGTGCTTTGTACCTGTCTCTTATCGGTTTTGTTATTGTGTTTGTGTCAATTCTCGCCATGTGTTCCAAGTTCAAATCGGGAGAGTCTATTACAAACACCCACATCAATACAAGCGGCTGGCCTGACGGTGTTGCTTGGATGCTGGGTATTGGTAATGCTCTCTATGCCTACGGTGGTACAGACGCCGTAATCCATATAGCCGAAGAGGTGACGAGCCCGGGCCGACACCTACCACAAGTGATGTATGCTTTGCACCATTCCACCTGCATTCTTTTACTTACATCATTTCAGGAACATGACTATGGCTATTGGAGTTATTACAACTGTTCCCCTTGCGGCTGCATACATGTTTCGCATTCAGGATGTTGATGCTGTGATTAACTCTCCCCTACCAAGCATGGAACTGTTCTACCAGGCAACGAGAAGCAAGACCATGGCAACAGTCCTTCAAGTCTGGACCACTGTCGTCTATTACTGTAAGTCTGTATTCCCCACGTCGTGCCTTGTCCCAATAATAATCGATCTCTAGCTGCTTTGCCAAGCCAGTGGATCACTTGCGGTCGTATGACCTGGGCTTTTGCCCGTGACGTAAGTTTTGGCCTCGAACTCAGGGTAATCAGAGGATACGCTAATAATATTTAAAAGCACGGACTTCCTTTTTCTGACTATTGGGCTGTGATTAATCACAGATTTGAGCTCCCACTTCGCACAACAATGTTGTCAGCAGCGTTCTGCGCAGTCTATGGCTTGTTGTACATTGCATCAACCGCAGCATTCAACTCAATCATTACTACAGCAGTTCTGGCTTTGAACATCACCTACTGTGTCCCTCAGGGTGTTCTTGCTACTTATGGAAGATCAAAACTACCAAAAAGATCACTCGACCTTGCCAAATGGGGCTACATACCTAACTTCTTCTCACCTTTGTGGGTCACAGTTATCGGAACGTTCTTCTGCTTCCCAATGGCTTTGCCTGTCGATGCAGGTTCGATGAATTACAGCTCTGCTGTCCTTTTCGCACTAGCCGTCATTATCTTGGGGCTCTGGGTAGTACAGCGGAAGACTTTTCACGGCCCACAAATTGATTTGGCTGTTCTCGATGCACTGAACACCATCGAAGAGTGATGTTTTTTGGAGGAAAATACCTTTTATAACACAGCCATGAGTAGTTAGTGTTGTCGTACCGTATTACAAGAGTTTCACTGGCAGCTTTGTTTCGGCTGGACGTGGGTTTTGTCCTACCAGATGGGTTTATACCTTGAGTCATATTGCAGAATAGCAGCATAAGAGAGGTCAGTCAACCACCAAGCCTCTCTCTCTTAGACCATAAATACGTCACTTTTCACAGTTTTATTCTGATATGCACTTTTTCATATCCTTACCCTAACTAAAACTCTATCTTTTATTTCGTCCTATCATTTATGCACATATGTTCTAAGGCAGGGTATATCCACATGGTAAGATTGCAACGTCATTTAATAAAACTTCAAACGAGCCCGTAATAACAAAGCCAAAGCCTAATTAGCGTGCAGATTGGCGGCGTTTACTGCCGCTCATTACATCTCATCATAGCAATCAGGTATGCCAATAAGAAATGGGAATTCTAGTAAGTTACAAGTCTAAGTACTGGGTTTCTCATCACTGTATCACCCACAGACCAGCCTCCACCATATGATTGGTTAATGAAAGAATCCCAGGGGGTAATTTTTCTATCTCTCCTGACACAGGAAGCAGGCCGAAATAATTATAGGGACTTAATGGTTATCCCGAGCAAATGTAAAATAGGCCTACCCTAGTTCTAGGTAGGCATGAAACTCGAATGGAACTATCGACCCCAAAGGTTCGATGACATTTAGCAGAACAGGCATAGCGATAAGAGAAAGCATAATTAGATGAGTATATAAGAGGTACCTCCAGGATATCGCCAGGTTCATGTGACTAACCTCTTCAAACTATTGAATGAAAGTAAATGTCAACTATGACCCTTGTCACGTTCCCACCATGTGATTATTATCCTAGAGCTTATTCGGTTAGGCAGGCTCATTAAGAGCTACACGCGGCTTTATCAGCTGCGTCGGCCGCAGTTAGGATCAATTGATCACCGAGCTTAGAGATATGGATCCTGCCAAAAAAGGAAGTTGGTACAACTGCCGCATCGGGCTTGGGGCAAGCTGCAGCCCTCATTGATACGGTGGATCAGGAAAGATGCTCGCTACTCGCTGCTCCCTGGCATAAGCAACATCTATTTCATTCCCATCGAAAAAAGTCTGTCAGATCTTATTTGCCTAATATACCTCGCTTTTAGTTTTGAACTCATTTATTCTTCACTCCACCAGTTTCTAAGCAACGCCAAGCTACTTCAACACGCCTCACTATGGTTCCCCCTCTAGCTACCAAAAAGAATGAGGGCGCCCTCGCTTATGCGAGGGGTTTAACCAATATCCCTTGGTGTGACGATTACGAAAAGATGATCTCCGGAATGCTGTACAGCTGCACGACTCCAGAGCTCGTAGTCGCAAGAAACCGAGCCAGAAGACTCGCGCAGAAGTTCAATACCTGGGTTCCCCCGGATGATTATTCTACAGAACTAGTAACAGAGAAAAGGGTGGGAATGGTCACTGAGTTATTTGGCAAGGTGGGCTCAGATATTTATGTCGAGCCAAGCCTACAAGTGGATTACGGTTGCAACATCACGATAGGTGATACCTTTTACGCAAATTTCAAGTAAGTCCTTGCAAGTTTCCTGAGAGAGAATCTCCACGAGTATAGAAATAATCAGAGATTTCCATCTGCTAATATTCAACGCAGTACCGTCATTCTCGACTGCGCGCATGTTACAATTGGCGACAGAGTCTTCTTTGGAACGGGCGTCAGTCTTATTACTGCTACGCATGAGACCAGCCTCCAGTCTAGACGAGACAATATCGAATATGCTGAGCCAATCATAATTGGTAATGATTGCTGGCTAGGCGCCAATGTTACTGTCCTCCCAGGCGTTATTATTGGTAATGGTTGCACTATTGGAGCAGGATCGGTGGTCACAAAGAGCATCCCAGATCATTCTGTGGCGGTTGGAGTCCCCGCGAAAGTCATCAAGAAGGTCGATTCAGTTCCGTAGGCGTGGAGAAATCACTACCATCAATGCTCCGATAGTAGATTACGAGCTTTAATAGTACGATTGATTCAAACGCATATCAGGATCCTTATCTCATTTCAACTCCAAATGGAGTCATTCTGCCAAGAACTATTGCCAATTCCCCATAGAACTACTTCTCAACTATTTTCGAGTTATGAAACTATCTACATCTTGAACAGAGGAATTCTTAGGGCAGCCAAGTCATCTAATTAACGCTAATTCACATCATACAGCTGTCCTTGACTGTAGTTGGAATACTATACTGAAGTATGTTTATTCCCTTATATGACGTTCAGTACAAATAGTGTGTCCAACAAACATCTTATGGAAGTTTCTGGACCAGGCACTGACTATCACTCGTGGCCTTGCGCCATGACCGGAAAGTTTTCATAATGAACGGAAGTATCAGAAGACCCCTTTGTAGATCTGATACCGTTGCCGAAAGCTTTTGGGAGATTGATGATTTATGATTTCTTACTGATAAGGAAAGATGCGGCTCAATTCGCTGTGCGGAATATCCAATAGGTGATGATTCCTGATATTTTAGCATCGATTGTACTGACTAAGTGGAAAGTTGATACAGTCACCGATAAGCTATCATAAACGTGACCCAGTCATTCTTATGCAAGTAAGAATGGAGCTTACCCAAAGGAGCGACGGAGTCAGCAAGGGGGCCTACGTGGAAGGACCAGTCAGCGTAGGAGGATATTACAAGGTCTAAAATCAAAGTCAGGAACGTGCTCCGTTGCTCCTTGGAGTCATTGTCCAATTGTCATTTACTCTCCGAGAAACTGTCTATATAATTTCCATCGAAATCTTTGACCTCAATTCCGAAAAAGCAACGCGATCCTTACGCTGTAAACAATATCTGAGATATCTCACTTGCCTGAATTCATACCTATCATTCTTCAGATTGGCATTTCACAAACATTTCCACAATGTCTACTCCGAAACCTAGAATTCTTATTATTCTTACCTCAGCCGATAAAGTCCCCAAAACTGGAAAGCAAATTGGGTGGTATCTGGTCAGTGATAACTTTCAAGGCTTCTACCAGATAGTACTACTGGAAGCGCTAAGTACTATCCTTCATGAAATATGCTAATATTAAATGCAGCCCGAGCTTGCACACCCATTCAACGTTCTTGACTCTCGCGCCGAGCTTATTTATGCTTCCCCTAAAGGTGGTGAATCTCCGCTAGATCCAGTATCCGTTGATCTTTTCAAGGATGACCCCATCTGCAGAGATTTCCTCGAGAATCATGAGTCAGTTTGGAAGAACACTATCAAGCTCGGTGATCTCGTTGGTCGCGCGTCGGAATTTGATGCCGTATTCTATCCCGGCGGGCATGGTCCGATGGTAGACCTCGTGCATGATCAGCATTCTAAGGACCTTATCCGCGACTTTCACTCTCAAAATAAGATCATTTCTGCAGTTTACCATGGCCCCGCTGCTCTTGTCGGTGCGACTACGGCCTCAGGTGAATCAATCTTGGAGGGCAAGCAAGTCACAGGTTTTGACGATGTGGGTGAGGAGATGTTTCAATTCACGTTTGATATGGATTTCAGTCTCGAAAAGAGATTGGGAGAAGTCGGTGGGAAATATGTAAAGGCGGCAGAGGGGCCCCTAGCAGAGAAGGT
Source organism: Fusarium lateritium (assembly GCA_014898835.1). Taxonomy (NCBI): domain Eukaryota; kingdom Fungi; phylum Ascomycota; class Sordariomycetes; order Hypocreales; family Nectriaceae; genus Fusarium; species Fusarium lateritium. The sequence continues at coordinate 55,431 of JAAVTZ010000211.1, forward strand.
GGTTGTTGATGGGAAGATCATTACTGGGCAGAACCCAGCTTCTTCTAAGGGGGTGGCCGAGGAGATCGCAAAGGCCCTAGGGGTGTATTAAGGTATCAACGAAGGTGTCATATAGAATGACCAGAATCACCACTTTTAACACAACATAGAATGCAGTTAATTAGGCTGGAGTTCAAACCTGGGCCCGTTCAGTCAAACGTAAGAAGGAAAGATGACTAATGCTGGTCGGCTATAACTATCATCAATCTTAACTCCGATCTGCCAGGGTTCATTTAGTGCTGACAAACATTGCAGTATGGCATTCGCGCTCGTCTTGCTAAATGTGTCCAAAATGACTTCACATCGTGACTCAAGATCGGATAAGCCATGTTCGGAAGCTTCCTTGCCTCTGAATCGCCGGCTACTCAGAGCACCACGACCAAGGGGCGCCGTAGCCAGGTTGCTCGAGCATGCGACTCGTGTCGACTACACCGGGTAAAGTGTGACAATAATTACCCATGCCGAAACTGCTCAGCCAAAGGATGGGATTGTAGCAGCACCCGTAGAGGGCATACGTCATGGAATCTCTCACGAGCTATGAGGTACAGAAGATGAGATACTTCATTATACACCGTTTTCCAGCATTCATGTTAACTTGGATCATGTAGTGAGATCGATAGGTTGAGAGCACGGGTGAGTGAGCTTGAAGCACAACTACGAGGAGCAAATATCGAGCCATCCCGGAACGAGGATAGAACACCATTGAGTTCAGGTAGATCACCATCAAGTCTCGATTTACATACCAACGATGGAGTTCAGTTGGACACTACCAGAACTGTCCAGCCATCAGCTGTCAACACCCAGTTCTACGGGCCCTCTTCTACATACTACTTCATTCATTGCATCAGTTCACATCTGAAAGCCTATGATCAGCAGTCTTCGGAGCTTCAAAGCCCTCAAGCCCTGATACCCAATTCCGCAAGTCGATCCATGGTCCACGCAATGTGCTCTCCCGATTCTGAGCCAGAGCAATCATCGGCCTCAGACGTAACAAGCCCGGCGCATGAGCTGACGGAGAGGGTTTTGTCTGGCCAAGGTTTGTCAGCAACTCAAGAAGCATTCTTTCTCGATCTCTTTTGGGACTCATGGCATTGCTGCTATCAGCTCCTCGATCAAACCGAATTCACAGTATACTACAAATCGCTTTGGGCTGATTCGAGTCACAATACACGGAAGCCCTCGGCGCTAGTAGATATTGTTTTAGCCTTGTGTATGCAATTCGGTGTCACGTCACTACCGCAGCAGGTTGAGCCGGGCGTTGAGATCAACATGCGTGACGCTGCTATCGCCGGCCGTTGGCTGTATCAACGCTGCCAAAAGCTGATGGCTTATGAGTTGGAAAGGCCGTCACTCGAAAGTGTACAATGTCAGCTATGGTCTGCTGTGTACCTTGCCAATGCGTCTTATCAGAACATGGCGCAAAACATGTTGGGCGTCGCCGCCCGTACGGCATATACCTTGGGACTACATATCGAGCCAAGCACTAGCTTGCCTGTCAAGGAACGGGAGGCAAGGAAACGAACGTGGTGTACGCTGTTACTGTTTGAGACCAGGTCTTGCATTCGATTAGGTAGACCTTGGGTCACTCAAACTGCACAAGTTTCATCCATCTTACCAACAGAAGACCAGGCGCCCATTGCTAATGGCGTGACATGGTTGAGCCATACCACACAGAGGACTAAGCTCATGCGAATAGCCCGTACGGCGTTTGATGAGGTATTCAATCACAGACCCTTCAGGACCAACACTGTGGCTACGCCAACGCCGTCTTTTGAGTCCAGTATGACTGAAGCACGATCGAAAGCGATCGCAGATGGTATGGAGAGTATGCGTGCTTGGGCTGAGGCTGTACCTCGTGCTCTCAAGACGGAGCGACGTGGAGATGGCAAACCCTTGTCAACCGATCTCTCAGAGATTGATATTGAGCCTTTTGCGCCACTTTGGTTACTTCGACAACGCCTGATGCTAGAGCTTGGCTATCACGAGTTCATGCTTACGATTGGGCGGTGTTGTATAGGTCAATCTCTGACACTGGCTGGTTGCAAGAAAAACCCGCCATCATCCACAGTTCCTGGAACATTAAAAGCGGCAGAGATCTCTACTCGCCACGCCGCGGCAACCACGCAGCTTTTGCATCAAGTTTACACAAAGCATGATATTCTCGATGGATGGTATGAACCCTTCAACTGTCAATGGAATGCAGCCATCACTTTAGTTGGCTTCCTCCTGAGTTTCGGGATTGATAATCCCACTGCATCAACAGCCCGCAAAGCTCTTTCTCAAAGCATTGAAGTGCTCGAGCGAATGAGTGATTTCTTTGGCACTGCGGCAAGTGCAACTACTGTAATGAAGCGTCTTTATCAGAGGGTCAGCTTGCCGCCTCGAATGTCAGACCAGCTTCCACCAGAGGTCAACGACGACAATACAGTGGATGCATCAGTAGAATTCGGCACTCAGGATACTATCGACTTCAACGATCCAGAAACAATAGCTTTATTGTCTCAGGATCTATTTGGAGCATTCGGCACGTTTGGAAATATATCTGAGCTAGACGAGTTAGTGGCCAGCTCCGATTCGCATCTATTTGTCCATGGGAATAGCACGGCTTTTGATGACACAGTTGGTCTGGGTTTGTGGAATTATCCATAGCTAGGTAATTCAATCCTCGGAGCCAATCGCCTGGGCCTTAGCTTTGGCCATGGGTATCATGGGATGTCATGAACAGGTGGAATTCTTAGAATTTACGACACTAACTGAACCCTTTCTCATACTGCTTGAAGTTTCTCTACGTTTTGGCGTGCCACTAATCACCATTGCACAATAACCGTGTACGGAAGCGACGCAGGTTTTTGTCAGGTCGCCATCACCAAAAATAGGTCACTCCGCTAGGTGGGATTGGTTCGTAAGTTTTGAATGGATGCGGAGAACGCCGAGCTACTCCTGTAGTAACATTTCGACGGCTATCACCGTAAACTCCACCTCCCTGGCCGTTTCATCCTACTACGTAGTACTTTGACCGCTGAATTAGTTCGCGGAGAAGCTCCAGCCATCCACAGACTATCGCTTACGTTTGTTTATTCTAGGGAATCTTTTTGGTGATCATGGGGATGGCACTTTTGCGGGCGTACAGACTCCACGCCATCCACTGTTGATTGTGCCGGTTAGCCGTCCCCATCCAAGACGTTATTTTCCGTTAGGAGAGAGTAGAACCTTTTCAGGCATGAAAATAAGCTTAGAACCCGGATTTTTATCGCATTAGTTAGGACATGAGAGTCCGTGTACGAACGGACGGGAACTTGAGTCAAGAAGGTTTAGGAAAATAGATTGTTACAAAGGAGATAATACCATCATCACGTCACGGGAAGCGGGAAGCATCTGAGAACCTCATCAAGGAGGTGCGGGGAAACAAGATTACCCCTAATGCACGTCTGCTTATTGGTCAAGTCGGCAACCGGAGACTAAACTAGGCATCTCCGCGTTGAAGCCGGGGGAATGAGGGGGTTGAACTTGGCATAGACACCCGCAATCGGCACAATCTTGCCGTGCGGGGGACGCGGGGTCATCCAATCATTTGCTTGGAAAATCTGAGGATATCTTTGGGAGTGGAAATCTTGAATTCGGCCCTTCCTCATGGCGGAGACGGACTGATTCAGGCGTGGGGAATAGTCGCATTCCCCACGGGTCGTTCAGTAGTTAAACGGAATCCTTAATATCCTTATAAGGAGCATGTCTTGGCTCTTTGTCGTCTGTGCTCGGTCGTAAGTTGCCCGACTATCAACAGCCTCGCCCAAGATGAAGTTCAGACTCGGAAACCAAGCGGCGTTGGCCGATACGCCTAGTGAGGTCCTCAACTGGCGATTGTACTGGAGCACTTTTGTGTTTGGTGAGTGATTTACTTGCTTCTGTATTTGACCAAAATTGCTAATGGTCTGGTGAAGGTGTTCTAGGTGCCAGCCGTGGTCTCGATGAGGGTTTGGTCGGTGGAATGGTGACTCTCAAGAGCTTCAAAGACGAATTCGGCTTGGATCACGGTTCCGAACACGAACAAGCCCAAGTCGAGTCCAATATTACCAGCATGGTCCAGATCGGTTCTATTGCCGGCTCCTTGCTGGCCTTCTTCCTCTGCGATAGAATCGGGCGTGTTCGATCACTTCAGATCCTCTGCTTCCTCTGGCTTATTGGATTCATCATTGTTGTGGTCAGCCATGGTAGCGTGGGCCAGGTGTTGGCTGGACGCTTCATCGCCGGTCTTGGTATTGGCATGACCGTCGTCGTTGGTCCCACATACCTTGCGGAAACTGCCCCGAGGGCTGTCCGTGGTATGCTCACCAACATCTTCGCCGGCTCTGTCTATCTTGGTGTCATGGTTGCGTATTTCAGCAATTGGGGCGCGTCCATCAATGTCCCCGATACATCTCGCTACCAATGGGTGGCGCCTCAAACCTGCCACATCGGCTTCTCTGCGTAAGTTTGCCTGTTCAACTGCATGGTCCATTGGCTAACAAAGGCACTCCAGACTACTTCTCATTCTATCATTCACTGTCCCCGAGACACCTCGCTGGCTCACCATGAAAGGCAAGCATGAGGAGAGCACGAAAGCCCTCTGCCGTCTCCGACAACTCCCCGAAACCCACCCGTTCGTTCAGGCTGAACTGTATGGTATCCGCGAACAGCTTGAGCGAGAGCAAGAGGCTGTGCTCGGTGTCTCGAGATGGGGCAAGCTCCGTGAACTCATCACGATTCCCGCCAACCGTTACCGTTTCATGCTGGGTTTTATGGCCCAGCTCCTTGGTCAGTGGTCTGGAGCTAGTGCTATCACCATCTATGCGGCCGAGTTCTTTGGCGTCCTTGGAAAGTCGGGTCAATCTGAGAAGCTGTTCGCCACATGCATCCTTGGTGTCGTGAAGCTTGTTTCTGCTTACGCCTGCGCCTTCTTCTTGGTCGATTTCATCGGACGACGTCGATCTCTGTATGCGGGTATCACGCTTCAGACAATCTCCGTTCTATACATAGCTATTTTCCTGGGTGTCGTTGGTACAGAGGCTCTGGAGAACGGCAGCCTTACCAGAACTCAGCAACGAGCTGGAGTTGGTGCAATTGCCATGTTATATATCTCCGGAGTTGGTTGGACAATGGGCTGGAACTCATTCCAGTACCTTGTCAATGCTGAAATTTGGCCTCTTCGACTTCGAGCTTTGGGCAGCTCTATCACCATGTGCTTGCATTTTGCCAACCAGTACGGTAACACCAAGGCCGTACCGCTTATGCTTCTTTCCATGACAAGCACCGGATTCTTTGCTTTCTGTGCGGCTGTCTGTGTTCTTGGATTGGTCTGGGTCTGGGCCTTTGTTCCTGAGATGGCTGGAAGATCGCTTGAAAGCACAGATGAACTATTCTCGCTGCCCTGGTACAAGATCGGACGATATGGAAACAAGCTTGCGCCTGATACGGAAGCCATCATGGCCAGTGATGGTAAAGCTGATGAGAAGGCAGAGGTCGAGATGAACGAATTGGAATATGGTCGTAGAGGTTAGATATTTATAGCGAAAAGTACATTAAATTTGGGTGACTATAGGAAGTTACATACAGCTTGATATTAGAAGCTGCGAGTTGGGTCGAGAACAGAATAAATTAACGACTGTTTCACGATTATTACGAAACCTCTTATTCAGAAAATGCGATTCCAGTGATTGTCCGCCAAGTTTGACTGAGAAACGTAAGGCTTCCCGTCGCCAAGAAGTCAAATCGTCAGCTGTTCACAAATCAATAGGCTTCGAAGTTTTTAAGAGGATACTGAATTTATTCAACAAACTTCTTCTCAACATAGTGCCTAAGCTCATCTAGGTATTTCACGTTCGCTTCCTCTAACTGTTTAGGCACGTTCGTTCCAAACTTGAATACGTAAGCAGCAAAGCCACTCATTGACTCCCAATTAGTGACCTCACAGGTGCCGTCTTTGTTCGGAGTTACGACTTGTACTCTCTCTATAGTAGCAGCCCACCAAGGCAACAATTTACTCTGCCAAGCAAGCTTATACTCATTCTGATCCCGATCCAATTGTAAGATCTGCAAGGGTATTAGTGAAATGCATTCAATCAAGGGTAGTTTCTGATATTGTAAGTGCTTCGAAGGCACTGCATACCTCAATTGGTATATTCCAAGGATCATTTTCGCCCTCCGTCCGTGTCTCTAGAGTACCACGAGAGCCTGGCTTTACGTTCTCGTCAGATTCGTTGAAAATGAGCGAGGGAGTCCAGCTGTTCCATTCCCCGTACTTGGAGAATCCGACAATGGTATTAAAAACAACTTTTGCACGCGCTTGGATTCTAATAGAACTTCCAGCACTGAAGAGAACGCTGCCGCTTTCGATAGAAGGAGTTGCTGTTGGATTTGTCCATCCCCTGGCCGTTTGCCCCTCCATTGTGCTATAGTGATACTTGAAAGAATGGTATGAGAGTGACAGCACGGACAATGATCGATGTAGTTGACGGGATGACTAGAGGCGGGGGATCACAACCTGAAAAGCAAGGGAATTATGATGGCGCTTGTAAGGTTTGGCGTTTGATTATCCAGAAGTGGGAAAGTCTAGTTGGGAGTTAGTCAGAAACTAGACATTTGTTAGCGAAGATCATTACGATTCGAGAGAAGCTGCATTCGGGTACAGTATTTTTAGACCGTCGACAAACCGAGCTGATGAACCTTGGCTTGTCGCATCCATTGGCTGAAGAATGATGGGGCGAATTTGGACATGATCGCACGTAGGGACTCTGCTACAACGCATCACAGCCTCCAAGAAGTCGTGTTCTTTTCTAAAGAGGTGCTTCATATGTTATTTTTGATTGGTTTTAAACTCAACCTCTGGTCAGAAACTGCTGGCTGAAAGTGTAATCAACATAGCCCTTTGCTAGCTTAGGGGTGTAAAAATAAGTCCGATCGTAGAGTTCTAAGTCTACGCCTGTCTTGAGGCGAAAGACAAGATCGGGGTTCGCAACAAAATATCTCCCAAACGCAATCAGAACATCATAACCTTTGTACTTATCGTCCACAGCCACCTTAGCTGATTCGCTGTTGAAGCCTCCCGAGATGATAACCGGGCTTTTATTGTCCCAGAGTTCAACTATCCAACGGATCGTCCGCTGACCTCCACAATCTGCATCATCATTGCCGCGGATGCGAGCCTCTATGAGATGCAGATATGCAAGGCCTAGTGACTTGAGATGCTCAACAAGGTGGCGAAACTGAGGATCTGGGTCTTCCATGAGCATGCCCAGAAAGTCACTGTAAGGGCTGAGTCGCATTCCCGCCTTATCGGGACCGACGGCTGCGATGACAGCTTCGGTTACCTCGATATGAAATCTAGCACGGTTCTCAATACTTCCGCCCCAATGATCCGTACGTTTATTGCAGGTATCCTGCAAAAATTGGTCAGGAAGATACCCGTTGGCGCCATGAATCTCAACGCCGTCAAATCCAGCAGCAATCGCATTTCTTGCAGCAATAGCATAGTTTTGGATGGTGGTATAGATCTCCTCTTCCGGCATCTCTCGTGGAGTTGGCTTTGATTCATCTGCAGGAACAGCACTACTTGAGAGCAGTGAGTAGTCGTTCCTCTGGAGAACCTCAAGATGTCCGGCGCGACCCTGGTGCCAAAGTTGACAGAAGATCCTACAGCCCTTGGCATGAATTGCTTCGACTATACTGCGCCATGCTGCAATATGTACGTTCGACCAGATGCCAGGTGCATTGTCGGTGCCGGCAGCGCTTTCGGCTATAAAGGTGGCTTCGCTAATGATTAAAGTGCCAGGGATGCATGCACGTTGCTCGTAGTACTCTATAACGAAACACATATCAGAAGGTGTCGTTTTCCCAGAACTACAAAATGATACAGGCATTATTGAGAGATTCTGCTGTGCTAATACTGACCTTTGGTCATAGATGTAGGGCAATGATCATCGTCACACCGATATCTGGTCAGGGGGGCCATAACCACACGATGCTCAAGTGAGGTTGACCCGATGGTCAATGGCTCGAATAGTTGCGACATTATGTCACTCTCCTACAGTTTGATAATCTAGGCTGCAGAAGTCTTAGGCATGCTAGGAGCTAGATACTGGTCTGGGGAATGAGGTCGATGTAGATCTGTGGCATTATTATGCTGACGGGATCCGTGAGAACTCAGTAGCGTTCAAGTATTTGAACAGCAAGTATGTGGCAATGGACATTAGATGCCAACTTGTAGTGATAGGAGTGTCATCCCGGCAGAAGTGCATCCGCCGTGGTCCGCCCTATCGTTATCGTAGGCAAGACTGGACAAAGACATCGGTACAAAAGATACCGATATGGGGAACCACTGAGACCGCTTCACTTATTCCCGAGGGGCAGCTCTCTAGTCAGTGAGGGGAATACGGTTCGGGGAAAGAATTTACTGGGATGATTCACGTCTCGTCGAATAAACAATAGGCGGGTACTACGCCGGTGACGTTGATGCGGGAATAAGAATCCTTACTGTAAAGGCTGCGGCAATAAGTTTGGCGACAAAAATTTGACGATGACATCAAACATCTCATCATCATCGTAGAACTTCCCACCAAACCCCTGGATGGATTTCTGCTGGATGTCAACAACGTCCAAACCCGACCGAGATCTTATTGTGCCCGGCATTTCTTTTGGCTTTTGCTACTTAATCTGCTGTGGTCCCCAAATAAAATATCAGGTCCTACCTTTAACTTTGGGTAAGAACAAGATTTTTTCCCTTCTCAAGCATAGTAACCTTCTGCTCACACATTTACCAGAATTCAGAGTTTCAAGCTGCATAGCAAGAAATCTTATTCCTCCTTTTGGCTTTGGCTTTCGCACCAAGTGAGAATACATAAACAATCAGAAACTTGGTCATTGTAATCAATATCACTATGAGTATCGACTCCAACAACATTGACATATCTCGACCCCCGATCGATCGAATCATGGCCGACAGCACCCATCATACAACGACTCTTCTCTTAGATGACGAGAAGCCTCGAGTTGCAGCCGTCGATAGCAGCTCCAGCACCCAAAACGACGGCCAGGCCGACCAGAGCGATGCCGAGAGCATAGGCGACCAACGCAACAGCGACCTGTCAAAAAAGAGACTCCTGATATCCATTACCGCCCTATCAATATGTCTTTTTGTTTCCTTTCTGGACCAGACGAGCGTCTCTACGGCCACGCCCGCGCTCGCCGGAGAGCTCGCAACAGGCACGTCTACTTCTTGGATTGGGACCTCATTCTTGATTGCTTCAACAGCCTTCCAGCTGATAAATGGGCGACTCTCGGACATATTTGGTCGCAAGAATATGCTCTTGTTGTGCCTCGGTCTGATGGGAGTCGGTGACCTAGCTTGCGGCTTTGCGCAGACACCGGTGCAGCTCTATGTGTTTCGATCAATCGCTGGTGTGGGAGGGGGAGGCATAAACAGTCTCGTCATGATAATTGTTAGCGACATCACATCCTTGCAAAATCGGGGCTACTACCAAGGTGAGCACACTTTTTCGTCGACAGCGCTATTCCGCACTCTTTGTAGTCCTTGATGACTTTTCACAAATGACCAAACTAACAGCAACTTTGAAGGAATTCTGGGAGCCATAATCGCACTCGCCAATGGTGTAGGGCCTTTTTTAGGCGGTGCTATTGTTCAATCGGCTACTTGGCGATGGGTCTTTTGGATGATTCCTATCATCACTTTGCCAACCACAGCCATAATATGGTTCTACCTCCCACTGAAACATCGTTGCGGGGCATACATGGACAAAATCAAGAAGATCGACTACGGGGGTATTGTGCTCAACATTGCCTCAACACTATTACTACTGATCCCTATATCGGGGGGAGGTGTCACATACGCCTGGACGTCACCCTTTTTCATTGCCACCGTTGTCGTCAGTGTCGTCTTGGGAGCTCTCTTCGTCTTATTTGAATGGAAGCTTGCAAAACTGCCAATTATGCCTCTGCGACTCTATCAGGCCCCTCATTGCTGGGCACTCTACTGTCAATCCTTTTTGACTGGTTTGGCTTATTTCGGCAATTTCTTTTATCTACCGCTGTACTTCCAGTCGGTGCTTGGATACAATGCGCTGGTTGCTGGTGGCCTCATCCTAGCTGTGGTTATCCCAACCTCGCTGACCTCTATTCTCTCGGGTCAGTACATGAGTCGTGTGGGCAGCTATATGCACTGCATTTTGTTAGGATTTGCTCTTTGGACGCTTGGAAACGGTCTCACTCTCATATTTGACCGGAACACCAAGCTGGGGTCGCTCATTTGCATCTTGATTGTAGAGGGAGCTGGTATCGGACTCACTCTACAACCTACGCTGGTTGGCATGTACGCCAATGGCCGGAGCGAGGACCGAGCCGTGACGACTGGGTTAAGGAATTTTATTCGAACCATTGGCGGAGCATTTGGGGTAGTCATCGCAGGAGTCATACTATCCAACACTCTAAGTCACGAACTCGGTGGTAAAGGTGTTTTGACCAGCGACACAATTTCACAATTGACATCTTTAACATATTCTCTAAGCAGTATGGGCTTATCTCTAAACGATCAGGACTTGGTCCTTGAGGTTTATATGCAGGGACTACAATATGTATTTGTGTTTTTTACGGTTTGCTCGGGTTTAAGCCTGCTACTCACGTTCTGGGTAGGCAACACGAGTCTCAAAGCCCCCACGACGACTGAACCTATGCCCTCCTCAGAAACAGAACTAAAAGACAAAGCTCACACCGGTGATAACATTACTAGACAGCTCGACCTCGAAAAAGGCATACGAATAAAGAAGGCAACCGGTACAAACAGTGACTAGACAGAAATCAAAGATAGTTACTTAGAAATATACGTGGTCTTGCACCTCTAAGTTCTAAAAGACAGTCCCGCAGAGTTCGCATGGAAAAGTGGAAATAAAGGGGGATTTGAACTTGTGGCCTTTGGCTGGAAGTTTAAAATAGAGGTCACGTGTAGCGATGGCGAGTTGTGGCTGGTGGCAGGTTGGCGCAGTGGCTGACCAGTCACGTGGCTCAGATTGACATGCTCTACTACAGACCCACGCAATTGCTTCGACCATCACATATCAACGTGGATAGGTTATGGAGATCACCGTAGTGATAAGATCTAACACTTGTATAATAAATAAGCTTTTAATTTCAACCTTGTATTTTATTATTAACTAACAATTATGCCTTACCGATGTTATTTATGCAAAAAAAGGATTGTAAAATTCACCCTAAAAGTCTACACCACTGCTGGTTGTGGCGAATGCACCGAAGACAGGGACCTCGGCATTTCGTGACTTAGCCATCCAATCATTGCCTTGGGAGAAACACAAATCCGGACTTGCTGTAGCTTGCTAAAATGGGAAAGGCCTAGGGCCTCGGTATAAAATAGCCCGGGCTCCGACTAAGCATGAACCCGTTGCGTCATCTAGTCTCTTAGTGGCCTAAGGCAACACTGCATGCTAGCACTGAATGCTTATCGGAATCGTACTGATGAGACGGATATAACGCGGGACTAGAGGTTGAGCTTATCAGTGTCGTATTCAATACAACATAGGCTATCTATCCCCACACAGCTTATCATTTAGAGATGCCTGAATCTGTTCCCGATGCTGGAAGCCTATAGTGGCTATCAGGTACTAGCAAGCAGAAGCTAGGGTATCAACCGATATGATCGGGTGAGATGAAAACAACAATACATTCGTGTCGGGACTAAATCAGCCGAAAGAATTGTAAAGAGTAGCCAGCTTGCCGTCACGATAAGAATATAGACACATAGATATTAACTTGAATCCAAATCGTCAGCTCAACTCTCTGCTTATCTTGGTAGATTGAACTCTTTGCCTTGTTTTTGACGACCCACCAGTTACATACAACTCAGCATGCCCGAGGCATATGCATCCCACCCTGATTATGGCTTTGAACGCGATTTCAAAGGATATGGGGAGAAGGGACTAGTCGGATTGAAATGGCCCAATAATGCCAAGATCGCCATCTCATTCGTCATCAACTATGAAGAGGTATGTTGTAGAAGAATCCAGCAAAAGGAAACACGAATTAATACTCTGTGTTAGGGTGGTGAGCGTTGTGTTCAGAGTGGCGATGGCGTCTCAGAGACAAATCTCCGTGAGCATCCTGGGACAGCACGCGTCAATGAACGAGATTACAATGGCGAGTCTGAATACGAATACGGTTCCCGGGTCGGCTTCTGGAGGATATTCAAGCTATTCAACCAGAACAAGATGAGGTTCACTCTCTATGCTGTTGCCCAAGCTGTTGAGCAGCAACCCGAAGTGGCTATTCGCTGCGTCGAGGAGGGCCATGATGTTGCCTCACACGCTTACCGCTGGGTAGATCATCACGATTGGTCTATCGAAAAGGAGAAGGAGTACATTAAGAAGGGCATCACCAGCCTCAAGAAGATCACCGGATATGCCCCTAAAGGTTGGTACTACGGTCGTCCCTCCCCGCACAGCCGCAGTCTTATCCCCCAGGTCTATCAAGAGATGGGTGAGGAATTGGTCTGGGCCAGCGACACGTACGCCGACGATGTGCCTTACTGGATCGACCTTCCCATAGAACGAGAGACAACCGACCCTAAGGGATGTTTGATGGTGCCTTACAGCTACGACTGCAATGACTTCAAGTTTCACGTCGTTACTGGCTTCCGTGACCCAAGCAGCTTCTACACTCATCTGAAAAACGCCTTTGACGTACTGTACGAGGAGGGCGAGGCTGGTGAACCTAAGATGATGACGATTGGTCTGCACTGCCGCATCATTGGGCGTCCCGGGCGCTATAAGGCACTGAAGGACTTTGTCGAGTATATTGTGCAGAAAGACGGTGTGTGGGTGGCAACTCGGACAGAAATTGCCGAGGCGTTCAAAGCTCAATTTCCATACAAGAGGGGACAGTTGGCATGAAACTTACATGTCTTACGATTCAGTAGTATAGGAATAGTGAGTAGCGTTCTTCGAGCCTGTAACTATCGTATACAATTTAAAATTTGTTCCTCATCTCTTGGTATCTTATAGTACTTGATGCTCCTTAACGCTTAGCTTCAACAGACGCAAAACGTCAATCTTGTATTTTTGGAGCTGCATGGTATCCCAATTATTTCATCGACTATTGGCTTTAGACACTTGGCTGTCCTACATGCTGTATTGCAACCAGCTCCCAATAAGATCGACAATGCTTCTTAATGTCCATCCTGTTCCCAGCCTGTGTTGAGATCCGAGTCATTTTGGGATAGACTCCATACATCTTTGTAGCCATTCATCATTCCGGACGATGCGTTGCAATTAGAAATGCCTGATGCATTCGGATCTTCACCCAGCATTTCATTCCACATATGCCAGCCCTGCCAACCACCTGGGGCCTCTTCATCTACCTCCATAAATGCCTCTTTGACGGCGTCAGAGACTAGATCACGCATGGCAACTTCTTCCTGGCCATCACCATCTTCTATGTTGGATCGATAAGGCGATAATGATGGCGAAGAACGAAAGCTCCGGAGATCGAATCCGGTCTGCAAGGGACGGCTCCCTGCTTTCCCCGCCCCTCTATTATCCGATGACCCCCCGGGGCTAATGAGTGTCCTCAAGAGACTCCCCGATAGCGCATCAAAGATGTCGCGATACTTGACAGCGCCAGCCCACTTCTCCCCAAAGACGGTTAGGCTCTGGGAGCATGCTTGCGTCGCCTCGACGACATCGTAGCTGAAAAGACTACGGTCTTTCCAAATGCAGTACATCAGAGTAAGTCCAGCCACAAAGCAGCTGTGAAGCGAAATCATGGTGTACGTTAGTGTTCGCTGCTGGTTAAGTCGCTTGTAGGCCACACAGACACAGGCGGTAGATCGTGCGGTGGTGATGAATCTGGGATCCGTGGTAGCAAGGGAGGGAAGCAAAACTGTGAAGAGGGCTAAGATAGCTTTATGATACTGCCTGTTTGTTTGAAGCATTCCCTTGATCAGTTTTATATACTTTTTGGTAAGTGCCTATGAGTTGGGTTCGGTGCTTACAGGTTGTAAAAGTCACCAGCATCCTGATTAGTGCTCTCAGGATCGTAAAGCCAGGTAATCCTCCTGCTGTCCTTCGGCGACTGAGGTGTTGTTTGAACCCATCTATCAAGATCGGCGCGAATGGATGCCATCTTCTGGTCTAGCTTGATGCGTTCTTGGATAGGGCCAGAGAAAATATCTTTGTCAACCCTGAAAACAGTTCTATGAATACGTGACTGAATCTTCTCCAAATTGATAATGTGTATAAAAGGTTCGATGTTGCACCACTCTCCCCCCTGATCGGGGCCAGGAGACGTCGTATGAGTCAAGTCCCTGTATTCTTTCCCGGTACTTGGCATCTAGCAAGAAATTCGGTTAGCGTGATCTTCGTCCACAGAGAGAGCTACAAGCTGGAAGTCGTACCGCGACGTTAATGTCCCTGTCAGATATAGCAAAGGCCCGGCCTAAAACAACGCTTGTCGCTCTATCCAGACAGTAGCACGACCAAAACGCCCTCCGACGAAGCTCCAAGTCTCTTGCAATATGAGCGCTTGCAGGAGGCCCTCGTATTTCTCGATGCAGGCCAAGCTCAATGCATAGTGACACTGCGTAGCGGACTTGACTCCAGGCACCAGCTCCGTAGGGTGATCTCTGACCATGAACAGCCAAGAGCAAGAGAAACTGCACCGTGGAAAGGTTATGCTGCTCGAGAATATAGTCCATTGGCTCTATAGCTGCCATTAGGTGTTTCTCAGGGTCGACTTGAGATTGCTTGCGGGTCAAGTGTTCGAAACGTGCGGCAATAGCGTATATCAGGTGCATGTTGCTCCTTTGGGTGATTGATAAAGAGTTCTGCTGATATTGAATCTCAAACACCTCCGAATATTTCTTCCTGTCTAGGATGGGCCATCGGGTATGCACCCGGTCAAAGAATATGTCAAAAAGATACCGGGCCTCGCCTGGAAAAGGAAATCCGTGCGATGGTTCATCTAACTGTGTATGCAATTCTGGCGCCAGGTTTTCGAGGAATGCCCCATCCGAATGACTGGCTTGATTTGAGAGAGGGCCCAACAGAGGCCTTCGAGAGCTGGAGTTGCGGAAGATGGACCTTTGAATCATCCTAGCAATAGCTGCCCCAGAGCTCGATCCCAAGTATGAGGGGTCAGGAGTTGCCTCGGCTGTACCTGATGCACACAAAGATAGATAGGCGACTCCATCGATGATCGAATTACGCTCGTAAGATTCGATGTCTTCAGAAATGGAATCACGATGCGACGATGCTGACTCGGGATAAGACTGTCTGTCCATTCCGCCGTCGTCCTGGCCGTCTGCCGTAGTAGATGACGCAAGAGTCCCAAAGTGATCCTGGGCATGGTCTGGTAATCGAGCTTCGAGGAAGGCGATGCGCTCCTCGAGAGCATTGATGTATCTGTACTTCGGGTCAGTGCGGTGAATATAAAGTTAAGGATAGTATTGGTTGTACAATGTTTTGCCGCCTGGATACCGTGGCCGAACTGTCCGTTCGTAGACGCATGGACTCCCGACCCTTTCACATGATTTGCAAGCTGGGTGCGAGCCATCACACTAAACGACATTCAATTAGCACACTGCCATGATCATCTAGAAATGTAAGTGATCTTCTCTCTTACCCGTTGTTTTCGTCTTTTACATCGCTTACAGGCCAGAGCAACGCGGCCCTTCCGCCCTGGAACGCCTGATGTGGGATTTGGTCCTCTTCTCAACGATGACTACGAATCCCATTAGTATCAATCTTCTGCTCTCGAGAGAGTATCTAATAATTGTTCACAGTTTCATCATAACTCGCCTGGGGTTGGGAAATATCCCCAGTTCCTTGAGAGGTGGTTCTATCGGCACCCATAGCCGTCATATTCCCTCTTCTAGACTACAAAAGGACCAGCGATCTTGAACGATGTCACGAGACTCTCGAGGGCCTTCTAACGACAAAGTACTGGACTAGACAAACTGTCAGTGTCTTTTCTGGCTACGTTGCTGAAACCGGCAACCCCAATTCATTTACTCCCGTGATAAAGACTGACCAAATGAATCATATTCCAAGTGACGATGCCTCTTGCTAGCAGGAATGATCGCAAAGTCACCACGAGATGTAAACTCACATGAATATCTGGTGTGACGGATCTCATAGGCTTGTTTGAATGACCTGTCGGTATCCTCGAGCCGACCGAAACTGAGAACTACGGCTGGTGCAGATAAGACTCGGTGGGGATGTCTGTTCTTCGTACCCCAGAAAAGTGAAAATGTTGCATCCCCATCAAATGCCTATTATCCTTATTTGACCTTATCTCTACCCCGGACATGCTAACCATACAGGCAACCCCCTGTCACGTTTCATGATAGACTGGGAAACCGATGGTGACTTGGCACTGATAAAGACCTTCTTGGGTTTCCCTTGAAATTTTATCGAACCAAACTTGACTCTGATTGGTTATAGCTTCTTATCTGCCAACATTCTTGATATTTAATCGGATGGTTGATCCCCCGCTTTATCGCTTCGCTTGGAGAGCAGACTTTACTCGATTTGATCTCTCCAGAAAGCAAACAGCGTATCGGGAGAAAAGTATCCGATAGAATGCTGATAAACGTCGCGACTCAAGGTATGGATCGAAGGCTTATTCCCGTACACGAGTAAATGATAGTACCGACGTTTGTTAGTTAATAAAACCATTCCTATTGACCACTGCCTCAACTGTTCTCAAGTGGATATTGCATAAGGTCTCAAATGCATAGCCAGACTCGACCTCAATTGCCATTAGTTGCCATCCATCATGTTTCCCCTTCCATCTAGAAGCGAGCTTACGGCTCCTTTTCGATCTAAAGCGGCATTCACCAACTTTATCAAGGCACCCGAAGCCGCAGATGGCCATGCTCAAATTGGGAGAGGACGATGGTCTAACAAAGATCTAGAGCCGACACCCCCAGAGCATCGCAACTGGACCTGGTACGTCAATGGTTAGAATTTAGTAAAATATGATAGTGTTGTAAAAATGTAGCGCTGACACTCTAACAGGTATAACTTACCTCTCTATTGGTTCTCGAATCAATTTAGTCTCACAGGATGGAATACGGGCTCATCTTTGATTGCTGTTGGGTTGGTATGTGAAAATGTCATCGGGTTGCAAGAATGAAAATACTCGGGTTTTGCTTTTTATTCTTCTTCACACGAAAGTACTGACCTCTATCTGGTAGACTTGGCAGCAATCCTTCGCGTCTTGTGTGTTGGGTGCATTGCTCGCATCGCTGGTTGTCGTATGCATGGCCAGACCTGGTGTACAATACCACATTGGCTTGTAAGTGTTCATGTAGCTATGACTTGCCCACTGCTTTGCAACTGACTTGCAACTTGTTAGCCCTGTCTTGGCTCGGTCCAGTATGGGAATGTACGGCGCCTACTTTTTTATCTTCATCAGAGCTGTTGTCTGTATAGTCTGGTATGGGTAAGTGATACACCAAAAACTACATCCAGAGAATGGAGAAGCAGAGCATTGACCAAATGATGAAATATAGGATCCAGACCTTCTACGGCGGATCAATCCTCTCGGTCATGCTTCGATGCATTTTTGGTAGCTCGTGGCAAAACTTTACAAACACACTCAGTGCCAGTGCAGATATATCCTCTAAGGTCCTTTTGGCATTCTTCATTGTCTGGCTTCTAGAGTTTCCCTTCGTATGTTAACCTCCACCATGCCCTCCACTCGAATATGAGAAGATCCCAATGAACAAAACTAATACAAAGATATATAAAGATGTGGGTTCACCCGAGACACATACATTACGTATTCACCGTCAAAGGATTCACTATGCCCATTGCGGCGTTTGCTATTTTTGGATGGTGCATAGCGAATGGTGGTGGACTGAATGGCATGAATATTGCATCCGAGGAGGCTGCGACAGCTGCATCTACGACCCCCCTTGGATGGAGCGTCATGTCGGGAATCAATGTCATTATGGGTGGCCTCTCGCCTATGCTGGTCAACCAACCCGACCTGGCGCGATATTGTCAAAAACCTCGTGACGCGGGCCCTCTTCAAGGCGTCAGTGTCTTCATATCATCCGTCGTGGTCTTCTTTCTCGGTCTTGCATCGACTGCGTCCATGCAAGCCGTGTGGGGAGAAGCATATTGGAATATCTGGGATCTTCTAGACTCAATTCTCGACCATCACTGGACTCCTGGCGCTCGTGCCGGTGTATTCTTCTTAGCCTTGGCGTTTCTCCTGGGTACCTTTGCCACCAACTTTGGTGCAAACTCGATTCCGTTTGGCTCCGATATGACTGGGCTTTTCCCTCGATGGCTCACAATTCGAAGAGGCCAGGTTGTCTGCGCCGTATTGGGCATTGCTGTAGTCCCATGGAAGCTTATGGCCAACGCCCAGGCGTTTTTGTCCTTCCTCGGCAGCTACAACATCTTTATGGCGCCTTTATGCGCTGTCATCATCGTCGATTATGCCTACGTGAGAAAAGGCAACATTCATGTACCTTCTTGCTATGAAGGTAGTAAGCACGGGCTCTATCGTTTCTGGTCGGGTGTCAACTGGATAGGTTGCTTAGCCTGGATCTTGGGGACAACGATGGGTCTCCCTGGACTGATTGGGGAGTACAGACCTGAGCTATTGACAGATGCGTCGAGCTACATGTATATGATGGGTTGGTTGTTGACGTTTGTGACGGCCGGAGTAGTTTACGTTGTTGGCGTTCAGTTCGTCAATATCCGCGTCTTTCCAGCTGGGCGTAATGATTCAGTCATAAGATGGGAATGGTTGGCCAAGGAAGGCCGCGAAGGCTTCTACGAAGACGAGAAAGAAGGGCAGGTCATTTATGCCCAGGAGCCTTCTTCCACTGACGTGGCCGATCGCGAGGTAAATCTTGAAGCAAAAGTGTATGACGCATCGGTCTGAGTGGTGTTATGGTTATCATTAAGAAGCCATTTCCTAAGTAGTATACACTTGCTTATAATTGCACACTTTATCGAGACCTTCCGTCACTGATTAACTTCAAGGTATACAAGGTAGGCAATTCTGATGTTAATGAAGATAAGACTTACAATCCTCTCTCAAATACCTCAAAGTTCCACCCCCGTTTTGAGTATTTAAGTACTGTATGATCCGTCAATCAAGTCTGGCGAGATAGTTCAACCCAAAAGGACTGAACGCATGGTAGGGTTTAGGATGAATAGTCAGGTTAGCTCTTTACAAGACTTCGCCGGATGAAGACACCAAGCCCTCGCAATCATGTAGCAGTGGAACATGTCCAACTGCTTACCGTCGCCGAATGTCGGCACCTGGTCGCGGGTAAGCTTATCTCCGACCTTGGACGTTTGAGTTGGACCCACTGCTTGTCTTTCGGATGCAAATATACCGACCGATAGGTAACGTAACTGGACGTTCCCCGCCCATCTGGGCCGATCGCGGATTGTGAGGAGAGCGTATTATATAAGCAAACTTCCAGCATAAGAAACAGAAGAAAAGATCTCAGTCAGCTAGACTGACAACAGTTTCACAAGTCATTAATCTTTTAGTCCTTGCCTCACAAAACGTATTGTTTCACTAGTTGCATAAGTCAGCCAACATGTCCGTCGAGCCATACCGACTTTCGGCAACAGACGTCGTTGCAAGAATTCGAGATGGACAGCTATCGGTGGAAGATTACGCCAAGTCGCTGCTGGCTCGCATCAAAGAGCGTGATCCGATTGTTAGAGGCTGGGCTTATATAAACCCCGATCAAGTGATCTCGGAAGCTCGAAGATTAGACCAAGTCCCGATAGAAAACCGTGGGCCTCTGCATGGTGTGGCGATTGGTGTCAAGGATGTCATCTATACCAAGGGTGAGTGTTCCAGGAACGAAGACACATAACACCTCAAAGCCGTAAAAAGAAATGAAATTTATTGACTGTTTCAAACAAACGTAGATATGCCCACACAGTTCAACTCTCTAATCTACGAGGGCGATGCACCTCAGGTAGACGCAGCGTCCATTATCGTTTTGCGAAAGGCTGGCGCACTGATCCTAGGAAAGACAACTACGACAGAATTCGCGGCTACAACACGTGGCCCCGAGACGACAAATCCTCACGACAGCTCCAGAACCCCTGGAGGTTCCTCATCAGGATCCGGAGCAGTCGTTGCCGACTTCCAAGCACCAATTACTTTAGGAACGCAGACCGGAGGAAGCATCATCCGTCCAGCTTCCTTCAACGGCGTCTATGGATTCAAGCCAACGTGGAATTCTATTTCAAGGGAAGGCCAAAAGGTGTTTTCGCTCATCCTTGATACAATCGGCTTCTACGCTCGAAACGTGGCCGACATGAATCTTCTCGCCGATGTTTTTGCGCTGGAAGACGATCAGTCACCAGATCCAGAGTATGCGATCCGGAACGGAAAGTTTGCAGTTTGCAATACCATGGTATGGCCACAAGCAAGACCAGGTCTTGTCAAAGTAATGGACAAAGCAGTCCATCTTCTACGGTCCACCGGTGCCACGATCGAAGAAATTGAGTTTCCCGAGCACCTTCAAGATTTGCCCAAATGGCACTCCATAATCTTTAATTCCGACGGCAGGACGGCCTTCTTACCTGAATACCGGTTCGATAAGAGCCGAATCGCAGATCAACTCGTAGGCCACGTCGAAAATCATGGCAAAATCTCTAGAGCTGCACAACTTAAAGCTTTTGACGACATTGCTTCGGCGAGGCCAGTGGTAGACGCCATGCTTGCTAAATATGATGCTGTTTTGACACCCAGTGTGCCGGATGAGGCACCCAAAGGAACTGAATCGACGGGAAGCGCTGCATTTAACAAGATTTGGACGGTAGATGCCCCTCCTGCAACATTCTCGAATACACTGGAAAAGGCTCAACTAACGTCATATTGCCAGGCTCTTCATAATCCTATAATCAACATTCCTGGCTTTGCTGGTGAGAACGGATTGCCAATTGGCCTGTCTCTTGTTGCCCCTAGGTACCACGACAGAAAGCTCTTGACTGTGGGTCAAGCAGTTGGAACATTGTTCGAGTCTTTGGAGGACCAGAAATAATATGGTGTATATCTTGTACTGAAACAAATAGATATCTCTTCAAGATTTCATTCAGAGTCTGATGTCAAGTTCGTTCCTCCGCTCATGTTGTCTACGTCTACATAGCAGCCTCGCTGCTGCGGATGCCTGGTCTTGGTATGCACTCCGCCCGCCGAAGTATTTGCAGAGGGATTTCAAAAGACGCTCCACGAGGAATTTAAATCCGAAGGCCCTTAGCCGGGCGTGTAGTTGGTAAACGACGTGTGGTTAACAGAAATGCCGTCCACTTGATTGCACGTATTGTCATAACTACCGCCCACAAGGGGCCTTCCCTCGATTATAGTAGCATATCACTATCCGCGTAGGACAGGCACTTAATGCACACTTATGGTCGTTCATTTCAGTAATAATGAAAGAATAGTGACAATAACATCAAATTTGCCTGATTCAGCACTTCTTCTGAACAAGAGTTTTTAATGATGCGGCAAGCTATCGAAAGTATCCTTATAGTCTGGCAACCATCGGCAAGCAGGTGATGGGATAGGGAGAACACCATTTTCTTTCTTCTCGCCACTTCCTGCTGTGAAAGCAGAGTTTCTTTGGGAAGATCGACAAAGAAAGACGGCTGGACGCCAGAGCTGGATACGGTTGTGAAAGATGATGCTCCGTATGAGTCTCTTATTGCAGCTATCAGGGCCAGAACTTCCGGTGTGTAGCAATAAGAGTAGAGAAAACTGAGAAAAAAAGATACGTCCCTGGAGGACAGGCCTATCGACTGACTTATGTGTGTTCGTTGCATGGTAACAGCTTTTGAAGTATGTTTTAGAAAGGCCGCGCTACCATGTTCCAAAGGCCAGAAACAA
Organism: Fusarium lateritium; assembly: GCA_014898835.1. Classification (NCBI taxonomy): domain Eukaryota; kingdom Fungi; phylum Ascomycota; class Sordariomycetes; order Hypocreales; family Nectriaceae; genus Fusarium; species Fusarium lateritium. The sequence goes on from JAAVTZ010000211.1 coordinate 77,400, forward strand.
TTTGGGTTGAGAGCAACTCTGCATCCTATTAAGAATATCTTAGAAATAATGCTGCGTGATATCTGGCTTCCCCCCAGGTAGCATCATGCGGAACGGCCAGCCTTGCGAGTGATATACATCAGCAGCTACCTTCTGGAGCCATGCAGTAGGCACAACTGGAATCCAGAATTCGCATTTCTCGTTGTCCAAGATCTTCAATCCGGTTGTCCATGAGCGATGGCCTCCATCTTTATCCCCGAGGGAAAGCTCTGCGTGGGCCAAGGACAAGTGAATCACCGCAGCTATGAACCCGCGACTTGACCCCAAAGTATGCATGTGATTGACTTGTTCAAGCGCGAATCTCCAACGTAGCACGGCTTCGCCGGGGTCTAATCTTGCATGGGCTATGCGTGCTGACGCCAGTAGTGTCCGCATGTGTAGCTGTTGGTCGTGAAGGTCGTCGGGTTCATGAGGTAAGTCGCCCAATAACTCCTGGAGTACCGACTCAGCTGTATCCAATCTTGTCAATCCGATATTGGCTTCCACCAAAGCGAGCACGAGCTTTCGAAATCCACGACGCACACGATCGCACTCGTCAATACGATCAAGTTCCGGCTGGAGTATCTCAACGGCCTTGGGGTACTCTCCCACTTCGCAGTACACATCGGCCAATCTACCTACCAAAACGCGACGTGAGTTCGTACGTATGGGCTTGATCAAGTCTAGCGATATAAACTGCTCTAGTGAAGCCTTGGCTGCGCCGAAATCACCAATGGATTGGAAGTATCGTGCGGCTGTACTTTGGAGTCGAAAAGTGACTTCCATATCTAGAGTTGATAGCGGTTGCTCTGCTTCCCACTTATAGGCAAATGACGGCACGTCGTTGTCGTAGCACTTGATCTTGTTCTCCATCTGCGAAATATGAATGCGTCCCTCAAGTGCATGATCCCGACGAGTGATCGGACGTGGCCCGCGCCACATAAAATCGCGTATGTGTGCTTCCGACTTGGGAAGATCTCCATCAACTCGGAAGAGTATGCTACGAAAGAGTACAACCGAAGCGTGAAGATAGTAAGGCATTGTCTTTCGTAACAAGATCTTGGCCTGCCTAACGGCGACGTGACGGATGGCAACCGAGTCTCTCTCACCAAAGTACAGAACGGCTTCGATGACTTGGGTCCTAAACGATACTGGTATCTTGCACGTTTTCAGGAGTCGCTCAAATATTGGCCATACTGTTTCTTTCAATGATGGTGACCTGCAAGAAGTGTGTAAGTAGGGATATGGATGATGCGTGAGTAGGTCCTACCAGTCCGTATTCCCCTCGTAGCATAGCGGAGACACAAAGCAGAGGAGCTTCATGGCTGTATTTTCGAGCTCTTCTATTGTTGGGGCAAGTAAGATATCGGCGAACCTTGACATGAGCTCGGGACACAATGACCAAGCTATGGAATTGTCTACTTGGACACGATTGGTTATCCATGGGCCTGTTGTGATCTCAGAGAGCTTTGCCTCGTCACATAGAAGATCAACAAGGTCAACAGGCAGTCCAAATTTAGCAGCATCAGTTTGCTCGACTTCTCCATCGGCGTTCCATCGTCGTTGTGGCAAGCGAACACTCTTCAACAGGATATCTGGTATGCCCGTACCACCTAGGGCATACATTACAAGCAAGAACTGGTCTCTGGCAGGAATAATTGGAGCAAAATCACCGACTAGATTGTGATATGATATTGGCAAAGAAGGATCTACTAGTACGATCAGTACCATATCGCAGTCTTATCACATATGAGATTACTGACCACGTATTTGGCTAAAAATTAGGCGTTGTACAAGATCATTGTATTTCTGAAATGTTGGATTGAGAGATGACAAGTGGCTGAATACTTCTTCGTCATCAATGCTGAGATATCTTTCATAGCTGCATAGTGTCAGTACTCTCCATCATGACCAGTCCAAGGATATTAACCCGTACGTTGAAGGTGGGATGTTTAGGGGAAGCCAGAAAATTGCTCCGATGCCGCCGAGCTTCTGAGAGATTTGAATATACTTCCTACCAGGATTCCGCATGTCTGCGAAATTCTGCAGCCCAGGGAATACCTCAGCCACTTGAGGAGACGCCAACATCTGAGCGTCCAATTTGGAACGGAGAAATATTACGACGCAGGCAAGCCGCCGACGCAGTTCAAGATGAACCCGATCCTCCGAGCCTGCCCAGAAACCATCGACATCTTGATCAAACCTCTGACATAGCTGATTGACAGGGGTGAGGTCAATCGAGTCTACAAAGAGGGCTTTGTCGGTTCGTTGGTTTCGCGGTGTGATTTGATACTGGACTTCGCGACTGAGTGATTTGGCCTGCGCTAGAAAATGTCGCAGATCTTTCAGGTGGCGGTTCAGTGCAGGGATCAGTTCTTTGGCCTGGACCTCGTCATACTCCTTAGCCAGGGTATGGATTGCGCTGCAGAGGCAAGTTTCCATTGCGCAGTATTGTGCATGAGGTTAAGGCTCGTATGGAGAAACGGTTGATTCTCTCGACCAGCAAAATTTGATGTGGATGGTCTTGCCAGCCGCTGTTCTAGGGCCTGTTTACCACTGAGTACGCGTGTCGCCGACCGCATTCCAGTTGAGCCAATTATCAATCTAACCTGACATGTTATCTGATCCTGTGGATCCTACGAGCTAACAAGGGCTATCGGCGGGCACCCACTAGCGGTGTGAATGTAACATTGTACCTGCTTCGCAATCCACTCTGAGCCAATTCTAATTCTGCTCTCGTTGACAAAGTTCTTCTCTTCCTTCTCATCTCATATTTTGTCTTTGATTCAACTACACGATCGATCTATACGGATCCCGACGCTTCACAGTCAGCCATGAGCGGAGCATCGTCCCATAGACCCGGAAGGGTCAGTCCAGCATCAGAGGCATCCGATCAGACGCCTCTCCTGCGGGGTCACGACGATCAGTCAGATCCTACAGATACTCCAGCACAACTTCGACCCGTCTCTTGGGCATCACTTCCCAATAAAGGGCAGTTGGCTGTCATATTACTTGCCCGCTTGGCGGAGCCATTGAGCGAGCGATCGCTGGCATCGTACCTATTCTACCAGCTGCGATGGTTCAATCCTGGCCTTGATCCTTCAGAGATTCCCAAGCAAGTCGGATACATCACTGCTGTGTTTGCGGCTGCGCAATGCCTCACTTCGATGTGGTGGGGTCGTGCCGCTGATAACCCTCGGCTGGGTCGCAAACGCGTCCTGATGATTGGACTTGGTGGTTCAGCCATGTCGGCGCTGGGAATGGGTTTCTCGACATCACTCTATGCTGCCTTCTTCTTTCGTTTCTGTGCTGGTGCACTCAATGGAAACATCGGTGTCCTGAGGACTATGGTCTCCGAGGTAGTGACTGAAAAACGGTATGGTTTTACTGATGCTCTACACTACATGTTCCGCAAAGCAGCTAATTCTTTCATCATAGACATAAAACTAGAGCCTTTCTCCTCCTTCCGATGTGTTTTAACGTTGGTGTCATCGTTGGGCCACTTTTAACAGGATTCCTCGCGGATCCTGTTCACTCCCTCCCCAGAATATTTGGACCAGGCTCGTTCTTGGGTGGCTCTGACGGGGTTCAATGGCTCAAGGACTTCCCTTATGCGCTTCCAAACATTTTCTGTTCTACTATCCTGACTATGGCGTTTTTCTTGGTTATTCTGGGCCTCGATGAAACGCACCCGCAACTGCGATGCAGACCAGACCCTGGACGCAGACTTGGCAACCTCATATTGCGTATCATCCTACGGAAAAAGACTGAAAACCACCATTATGATCCCATAAGTACAGAAGATCCGTCGGGGCTGCTCATAACTCGACCTACAGATCAAGAATCTGGCGAAATACCTGCCGAACCTGAAGACAAGGCCCAACCTTCGTTCCGGGACGTCTTGACTAGAAACGTGTGTCTCAACATGTTGCAGCGTTTCCTACAATCTCTGCACGTATCAGCCTTTAATTCCATCTTCTTCAGTCTCCTACCTACACCGAAAGCCGACGGTCAAGACTTTCATTTGCCATTCCGCTTCACCGGCGGTCTTGGACTTTCGAGCGAGAAGATGGGACTAGCCAACACAACCATCGGCATGATCGGAATCCCTCTGCAAATCCTTGTGTATCCAAGACTCATCGGAAAGCTTGGTGTTAAAGAATCGTATCGTACTTTCTTGCCGCTCAGCGTTGTCGCCTATTTCTTGCTGCCATACCTTGTCCTGCTGCCCGACAACGACGCTCTAGTCTGGACTTGTCTATCGACCGTGCTTGCCTTGCAAGTTCTGTCTCGAACCTTCGTCAACCCAGCGACTATGATGCTCGTCAACGACTCAGCACCGAGCCCGAATCTTCTGGGGACAGTCCACGGTTTGGCGTCCAGCATTTCGAGCGCTGCCCGAATCATGGGGCCGACCGTGGGCGGTATAATGCTTGGCTGGGGTCTTGCTAACAACATTGTCGGGTTGCCGTTGTGGTTATTGGGTATTTTGGCGGTGGTCAACTGGGTTATCCTTTGGTGGATCGAGGATGTGAACATGTCTGAGTGATATACTCGGCGTTGCAATCGCATGAACACATTTTGTGGTGGCTCTGTAGGGCCAAGCACGTTGTAGATATGGGAAACATCGAAGCAATCGAGATGTATCAGCACGGTTATAGGTTGAAACCTATATGGTAATCAAACAGTGTCTCAATTGAAACATTTTTTCCCTTGAAGATATAGTGATGTGGCTTGGAATGATTCATCCATGACTTTTAATGCCAAAGACCATATTTCTCTGATCAAGTATTTCAGGGTTTAGCTAATTTAATGCAACATACCCTATAACACAGAACTAGGACAAAGGAGTGATGAAGCAGCCATCCCACGTGAAAACTAATGAAAGGAATTAATCCAAAAAAAAAATATCGTATCTTGGCTTCTATTAAGATTGATTGTAGTATAAAGCAGATTTTGGCAACGTTGTAGGATTGACATCTGGTCAATGCAGCAGGTAAACTATTAACCGTATACAATGTACTTCGGTAATGGATTTGTGGCGTCCATCTCTTTTTGTGGTCTCATATAATTCATTTTGAGAGAAAATCTATAAGAACTTCCGATTATGGTCGACTTGTCGCGACAGGACTTCATTGACTGTCCCGAGCTGGAGTTCCACTGTGAAAAATCCAAGCATGCGAACAACCCAGCTAGTCAAGTGCGGGAACGAGCCCTGGAGACCCATTGAGGGGTGTCATGCCAGAACGAGTCTCCCGGTCTGGGGTCAAGAGAAGGATTATTTTTCACTGTGAATAATTTGAGGTGTTGACAATCCCTGTCATGCTCCACAACCTTTGTCGCATCCTATCATATTGAGAAGTCAGACAGCCTAGTCTAGCTTTTCTGGGACCTCGTCCGATGGAAGAACCGAGTAAGATTGATAACAGCCAAGCTAATGAATCTAACGTGTGTTAAAATTGAAAACACTAACAACACCCTCCCCGCCGAGTTCTCTACCAGTCAGAGCTTCCACCATTCGTAGCTTGCCCAGTATGCGACGTGACTGGGATCACGAGGTGGGTCTCAGAGGGCACAAGAAATGCCGCTTGACCGAAAGCCTGATTAAACTTATCAATCGAAATTTGACTCGATCTTATCAATCTGGCCGTTTCATACCCATCTGTCATTCTTCCTCCATCATACCACGTCCGCCGTCAAGACGTCCCCTATACCGAAATGCAGGGACTCAAACCGCCCAGTACCAAGCAGCTCAAGAATGAAGAGGCACTGACCAAGTATGCCGCTTTCCTATGTGGTCTCATGCTTTTCGTTACTGCCGCTCGTTGGTTGCGCAAGATTTGCATTAAATCTCCACATTTGAAAGCGCCCGTATCTTCATCGAGTTATGGGCGCGAGGCTTGTCTCCTAGTCTTTCAGTAGGCAAACAATTTTGGAAATTCCATTAGGAGTATACTCATATTCTTTCTAGAAATCTTCAGAGACATATCCATTGGAAGTGGTTTGAGCGACCATCTTTGGGGTTCATCATATTGGCCAGTATATATCTTGTCGGCAACATCGCTTTCTGCTCAAACATGCTTGCGATGCCTCAACTATTGAATCACTGGTCCTCGAGATTTGGGTGGTAAGTTACACTGGTTCCACATGACATTTGACGTATAATTGACAGGTACCAGGATGTGTGTTGGCAACATGGCGCTGTGTGTCTTTTTTGGTCTCAAGAACACGCCGTTGAGCCCTTTAGCAGCTGTTTCCCATACCCAGCTAAATATTTTCCATCGCATTGTCGGTTATACAACTGTATCCCTCGTGCTCCTTCACGCTGCTGTATACACGATACATTTCGGACGCCAAGGCCGCTTAGTGCAGTTGTTGAAACCCGAGGATATCGCAGGTATCGGGGCCGGTGTTTCCATGCTTATCTTACTCATGGGGATCTTCAGACACAAGCACTATGAGCTGTTCTATGCCAGCCACATGATTGGCTTTCTAAGTGTCGTTCTTTTGACAGCGCTGCATAGGCCGAACTGGGCGAAAAAGATTCCGCTGGTGATGCTGATTGTCTTGAGCATGTGGATTCTGGATCGCCTCATCAGATTGACGAGATTGGTATGCAACTTTGTCAATAACTCGGCTACGTTCGATCCTCTCCCAGGTGGAGGAACTCGAGTGATACTCAAGAAACCCGGCACTGAAGCTGTTTTGCCGGGAACTCACTGCTTTTTATGGATCCCAAGACTTCGAGTATATGAGAACCATCCATTCACTATCGTCAGCAACGATTCTTCTGGCCTGGAACTTGTGATGAAATCGCATGAAGGCTTTACCAAAGCTGTTGGAAACTTCGCGAGGCGAAACCCGAGGTCTACTCTGTGGGCATCTGTGGATGGGCCATACGGATCACCACCAGATACCAATGATTATGACAAGCTGGTACTTGTTGCTGGAGGAAGCGGAGCTGCTTTCACCTTTGGATTCATGAACCGCATCATGATGCAGCCTGAGAAGGTCGCACTCCAATCTATCGAGTTTGTATGGGCTGTGAGGCGCATAGGTATGTCTAAGTCAAGTCACAACTACCAGCGCTTTTTCTCACACCTTACTAGAGCAGTTAAACTGGTTCCGCCGCCACTTGGTTAACATGGCTAAGGTTGAGCATCCCCTAAGCTTAAAGATCTATGTCACAGATGAACAATCAGTATTTAGCTCAGCAGCGACAACTCCTACCGCTACCGAACGCCAGCACCTTCTAGGCGAAGTAGAGAGCGAAGCGTTATTAAGAGAAGGCGGATTCAATTATGACAGTATCTCGCCGATGAGCGACGTAGAGGGACTTTTTCATCAAACTACCTCTGATGAGCAGACATCAAACCTCATATTTGAGAAGGTCAATATTGATACAGTAATCAGCGAAGCCTTGGGAACAGCTGGACGTCACCAACGGGTGCTCGTCGCGACTTGTGGGCCCAAGTCCCTTATGGATGCTGTGGTGGACTCAGCAGATAAATGGCAGAACAAGCGAGGTCTTAGAATAGATGTCCACAGTCAAGATTTTGACGGTTGTTAGAACTAGATTAGACAAAGTTAGATAATGCATTTCATAACAATCGATGGCATAAAGGCCCGCTTCCCCATAGTCCAATCCTGTTTTCCAGCTGACCCAAACTCGGCGACCGAAGCGCCTGGATAACCCTCCTGCTCGGCTGGAAGTACAGTACCCACACCAAGAAATCAGGCTGACACGAATGTACACATGATACATGGGTCGGGTTGGGCGCATCAACCAGGTGCCTAGTCCGACACGCTTGTACGCTTTGGAGGGGTGTGTGTTTAGTCTATTCCAGCCTACGTACGATGTTTGCCGAGCACGGCCTTGGCGAATTTTTTATCTGATCGACGAGGGACAATTAATAAATAAGAGCCATACTTCGCTGCGCTTTCATGCCAGTAATTCTCACCCATCACCCATCAATCTTCTTTTTTGTTCAGAGTACATCATCCGAGCCCTTCATCACCTGTCGTACATGGCTTCCGAGATACCAATGGCGGGACCGGCAGCTGCTGGCGGCATCGCCACGTCTGCATTATCTGAGCCTGACGAAAAGGGCAGCGCACAAGAGACTCAGAGTCCGGTAGAGGCTACTGAACAGCCCCAAGACTTTCCTCTAGCCTGGAAGATCACAGCGCTCGTATGCGGCGTTGCCCTTTCCTGGGGTTCATCATTCTCGGAAAATACCCTTGGTCCCCTTAAGAGCACGTTGAAGAAGCAACTTGATATCACCAATTCGCAGGTATGTTGGCAATATCAATCAGGACGACTGAGAACTCGAAGCTGAACCATATAGTACGGAGCTATCTCCTCAGCTACGTCCCTCGTCAACACAGTCCTTCCTATCATTGGTGGATGGGGACTGGATCATTATGGTGTTGAATGGTAAGATCCTCTAATTTTTTGATGGTCTAGAATATTCGGAATCTGTATCATGAAAACTACACTATAACCTGCTTTGATAACTAATTTGCAATGGCTAGGGGTTCAATGGCATGCTCAATCGCCATTTTTATCGGCGCTATAGTGTCGGCGGCTGGCTCGAACCAAGACTCTTTTACTCTTGTCGTAACCGGTCGAGTGATTATGGGATTTGGAAGCACAGTCATTGAGACTTGTACATCCAAGGTATGTCTTTCAAAAGAGGAGAGATCGTATTGTGGCTAAGTACTAATAATACCGACAAGATTTTAGCACATTGGTTTCAACACAGAGGGCTTGGCCTGGTATATGGCCTGGACTTGTCAATTGGTCTGTTTTCTAATCCCACACCTGAAAATTGTTTAAATTGTGGCGACCTACTGACGCTCGCGGTCTCTCAGGAAAACTCATTGTACTCATCGCTAAAGCTACGGCTGTTCCAATGCGAGATGCCTCTTCGTTCTGGGGATGGGCTCTTTGGATTCCTGCCATTGTCTGCTTCGCAAACCTGTTGCAAAACATCTTTTACGTCTGGTGGGCGCGTAGTAGACCAAAATGGACACACATGCCCACTGGTCGGCAATTCATGAAGGAGGCAAGAGATCGAGGTGACGACGCATCTGTGCCCTCGAGCACAACTCGATCCAGGCTACGATCCAGATGGGCCATCCTTACTTGTGTACCACGGTTCTTCTGGCTGGTAGCATGTACTCAGATACTGCAGGCTGGTGTGGTAGGCGGCTTCAACGGGCTCAATGCCGACATTATCACCGAGACTCGTGGCTCTACAGAACAGATTGCTGGCTACACATCAGCCGTGCAGCAGGTCATTCCTGTTGTCGGTGCACCACTCATAGGCTCTTTCTTCGATTTCTTTGGCTACAGAATGACCTTCGTTAGTTTAACTTCAGCTATCTGGGTTCTAGTCTACTGCCTTATCGGTTTCACCAAGACGAATGCCCTTGGGTCTATGGTTATCGCTTCCGTAGCGTCAACTATGAATGCATTGCCCTTCTTGGCTTCTATCCCGTTGATAGTACCAAACCAAATCGAGCTTGGGCTCGTATTCGGAATTTGGAAGGCATTCAATAACAGTGGAAGCGTTATCGTCGACATGATCGCTGGAAGGTTGCAGGACATTACCCCCGGAGGCACATACGAGCGCGTTATTGCATTCTTCGTGGCCGTGAAAGGATTGGAGTTTTGCCTGGGCCTGTTCTACGGTATCCTTGACAGGAAGTAAGTCTAGCATCTTCTGTGAGACTCAAACTTGAGCACTTTACTAACAACTGTTTTAGATATCTTGCAGGTATTCTCACCATGAGTGAGAAGAAACGTATGCAAATCGAGCAGGAAGGTAAGCTTGGGAAGCCAATTGGTCGTAAACCTGCAAAGACAGCAACAATCATTGGGATTGCACTTGTTTGTGCTATGATTGTTATTGCTTGGGTGCTTTTCATTAAGTACTCGATCTGATCGAGACCCATGACGAAGGACAGATATATACACATTTCCATAGATTTTAGCATGGCTAAATTTGAAGAAAGTCTTATTCGGAGGATTTCGTTAAGATAGATATACCACTTTGGTTAATAAAATAATTCTTCGACAAATTGAACCCAGATCTTGATGTCTTTTCTGAAAGGCTCCGATCCTGGCGATTGTAACCTTGCAGGGATATCTGGGCAGAAGTCTATTATACAACAGTCGACCACTAGTTACATCCAATTGATAGATTCGGAAGAAAATATTCCCGGATCTAGACAGGAATTTCTTGAAAGGGCCTGGGTACGCATACGTAGTGTTGCTAGCAAAGTTCGCTTAAATGACAGAGGCCTCTGTCATCGCCGAAACATCCACTCCTAGATTGTTTTTCGGACTCTCTGTTCACGAACATACCAGAAAGCCAAAACCGTCACAAGTACCCAAGAAGAGGCAGCCAGACCTACCAAAATGGACAAACCCCTCCTATAGAACGGCGCATCGTCACTTCGGAAAATCTGACCAGATAGGACTCCTGCTAGATTGGCGGCCATGATAATGAACCTGATGTCACCATTAACACTGAATATGAATCCTTGAAGTGGTAACACTTACGCTGACGAGATGCTGCGATCTTGAGAGCTTTCGTAGTAGCTAGCCATCCAGCCAACATTCAAAGCACTTGGCGTAAGTCAGCGAGTTGACCTCCACACTGAGGACACAACTTACTGAACAGCAGAATATGGTATGCCCGAGAGGATGAGAGTAGCGTATCTACCCCATTTACCGTAATCGCCTAAATTGACCGTACACGAGTACGCGATGATGTTCCAGGATGCTGTAAACAAGATAAAAGGCGCCGTGTGCCCAACCCTATCGGCCAGGTAGGCCAGAATGAAGTTGAGCACCATAGCACAGTAGGGCGCTACCGAATAAAGTGCATTGCTCTGTGTAATATTGAAGCCCGAGGCTTTGAGCATACGGGGACTGTATGTGATGAGGCTATGAACTGCACACACAGCAGTAATGGAAATGCAGACGTGGAGCCACTTTTTGGGCTTGAGAATGAAATCGAGAATGTCTTTACCGTGAAGGCGAGCCTCGCTTTCGTTAGCCTTGTAGGGGTCCTCGAGGATAACCCGGTGTCGGAGGATGCGACTCTCCGTCTCACTGTAATAACTCCAGCGATTGAAGCTTACGAGGGGCTTGCCATTACCCACACTAGGGGGAAGAAGAAGAACGAACAAAACTCCAATAGCGAGAGTGATGAAGCCGTCAACTTGAATTCATGATGAGTCTCTAACTCGAGCCATGTACTGTCAGGGAAACTTACCAAGAAACAACCATCGCCACCCTTCGAGGCCTAAGTGTCCATCCAGTCGGAGCAAACCTGCTCCTAGAAGAGATGAGGTAGCAGTGGCAAAGTTCTGGCCGAGGTAGAATGTTGTTAGTCTGACACGGGTTTCATCCTTTTTGTACCACGATCCCATCACGTAGAGGCACCCGGGGATGAAGCCAGCTTCCATGCTTCCAAGAAGGAACCTAGTGGCTAAGTATGCCGGATAGTTCTGGATAAAAGCCTGAAGGGTAGCTACCAAGCCCCATGCGATGATCTGAATCGAAATCCAGACCCTGGGACCGACCTAGAGATATACTGAGCATGCGTGCCAGGAAAGTTTGGTGGAAGACTTCTTACTTTGAGCAGGATGAAATTCGAGGGGATTTCGAATAGGAAAATTCCCAAGGATAGGAGTTGATTGCCAACGTTGATTTCGTTTGTAGTTATTCCCAGGTCTTCGGTAATTGTTGATGTGAGAGCACTGGCGATATTGGCTCGGTCGATCTGTAATGCGAAAAACCCCAGAATAAGAAGCGGCATGAGCGTCAGGTCAACTCTAGACGGGGATGTATTTTAGTTGCATGCATGAATATTCGGGGCAGTTAATTGGGTACTGACTTGGTTCTGGCCCATCGCTCTTCCGCAGGGGTCCAATCCATAACTATCGGATTTGACATGAGCCTTTCGGACTTTGACTCTGGGTCCTCAGACACATGCTGCATGCCAATCTCCTCTTTATTGTGGTCGGTGACTGGATTGGCGGCCATTATTTAAGGTGATGCAGCAGCAATAACAATTGATGATGGATACTTGAGGTGTCAACCTGAGGCAAGGCAATAAACAGACATCAACACGGGTCTCTTATAGCAGCCAGATAGATACATCTTGTATCAGACCCTCCCTGGACACTCATAGAAGACGTGATGGTTCTTTGTTATCACGAGATTGGAGCTTGTTCAACACATAGTGAGGTTAGAGGTCAAGAGTTGTGGGACAGAATCGTCCATTTGCACCGCATCCGCAAGCGTGGTGCGCATTCCGCACGCTAAAAGACAGTGGTGTTGATCACCTCATTCCTGACCAATGAAACTCACTACGAACGGCTGTCCAGAAATTTTCAATGCGTGCGGTCTGCCACAATGAAATAACCAAAGAAACGTGTTCTTTACCAAGGTTGAAGGCGGCCCCTTATACTTTATTTGAGGCCATAAGCAACATCAGTAGAAACAACCAAAGCAACAAAATGCAGGTTCTAGCCTTGCTAAAGCACTCAAATGATATTAATAACCCACTGAATTCGAGCTTATTGGGCTTTTGGTAACCATTGACTGTCAGGCTGAGATAAACGAAACGCCAGCATCAGTGCAGCAAGCAGGCTGAAAGTATACGTGATTTCTAAAAGAGAACTGCGTATGCGATTCGACTTATTTAATCAATATTCAATACATGATACGATGCCTATTTTCTATCCAAAGTGCGCGCTTACTCATTCTCCTACAACTCAACTTGGCTGCCTTCCGAATCGTTGTTTAAGAATGAGACGTGGCGAGGATCCTCAACGTATACTTTATCCGAGACTACCAGAACCTGACCATCGCGATCGATAGCCTGCGCGAAGAACGCATACTCTTTTGATATGGGTCTCTCGTCTTCGGTGAGGGAAATCACCGTCTCGAAAGAGCGCCTTTCAGAAGCTTTAAGTTTTACAGGTCTGCAAAACCAGCCTCCGGCTGTTGGACACCATGACTTGGCTGCATAAACCTCCCACTTGGCCGTCTCGGTGTCGCCGTTCCAAGAAACATAAACGTCCAGACCGCCATGCTCATTTGTATGGGCAACTATCGCAGGTGACTCGGATGGATGACCATGCCATGGAAAACGGAAACCGCGGTAACTCTGAACACCCTGACCAACGTCCCCGGAGTCAAGCAAGGCATGGAAGATGACATCGTAGTTCCCACGACGATATTCAGTTACGGCACCTGCTTGTCCCCAGTTGATAAACAAATTGCCGCTAGGAAGCTTCTGAACATTGCCCTGGGAAGGCGCGAGGATATCGCCAGGGGCAGTAAGTGAGAGTTCGATTGATGCTTCCCAAGTCTTTTTGTTGAGCCTGATCACCTTGGCTCGGGACTTGGAGTGGACGATCTCAACACCTCCGCCCCGATGACCATTGGCTCCGTCGGCATTGTCGAACAAAAACACATACTCAATGTCCTTTTCACCACCTTCCGAGGTCCAGAATCGGGCATCATGCTGAAAGCCGAACAGGACGTCATCCGAGTATGTAAAATGCGACTTGTTGCCCCCAAGCTGCCACATGACCTCGCCCGTTTTGCCATTGATCTTATAAAGTGCCGAAGCGTGTCGAGCCGAAACGAGATAGTCGCCATCCCTATTTTTATCGATGCTGTTGATATGGAAATAGTCCCAAGCCGAAGTAGAATTTTGCCCGTCACCGGCGTGGCCCGAGGATAAAGGGACTACGCTATCTATAGGCGTTTAGGTTAAATAACGAAACAATTGAACGGAGGAACAATACGTTACCTTCTGGAGATATATGGTCTAGGCTGTGCCACTCGAAAAGCAGCTCATTAGTGCGAACATCGAGCTCTGTAAGGTCCTGATATCAGCACTATGACGCAACGAGTCTCGATTGGGGATAAACATACCTTGGAAGATGGCATCTACAATCCACGAATGGCTTTTATTGCCCCCAAATTCCGATAGATCGATCATTTTGGGTTGATAGACTTCGACTAGGGCGGATCCAGTGTCTAGAAGATTGAACTCATGGATCGAGATGATCTTATGTTTTCCCCCTCGAACGTGATAAAGTCTCTCATACTTTTCATCAAGAATGGTAGGGTGACCGAAGCCATGCCCATGAAAAGAGTCGAGGGTGCCTTCAAAGACAGAGAGCACTGGCTTGCCGCCAAGCGACGAGACCTGCATGTTCCCAATCCATCCTGATAAATGGCCCAGACTGGACCAAACGAGATCGCCATCGTGCCGCAGAATGTAGCCAGCCGGCTGCTCTGGTCCATCAAAGCCTTGGCCCTTTGTGAAACCACTGTAGGGACTGATGAATATGTAACCGTCGCTCACATCTGTGGTGGCCGGGATCGTGATGTTGAGTCGTGGGGGTGAGAGGTCCGGACGACTCTTGAACTGGTTGTCTGCACGAGTCGGAGCTGACAGGCTGACGATGAGCGCTCCTGCAATGTATCGCAACATCTTTAGGGTGATACAAGCAGAACCGTGGTCCTGGCCAGATCGGTGCGAGGATCTTTATCGCTTTGTTACGTCTAGAGATTGTCCATTCAATTACCTTGGTTGTGATTACGCTCCGACAAGCCTGCGGGTAGCGCACCACAGATAACCCCTAGCGCTAGGCGGACTACACCCGCAAATTCCCTGTCATGTACCGCTTCCGCACATCAGGGCGGACCGGAGCAGGGGACAGCCACGGGGTTAAGTCTCCGGAATAATAATTCCCATCAGACTATTCGGTAAGTCTGTACGATATTCGTCCTTGGCGTTATCTCAATTTCCGGGCATAGCCATCGTTGAGATGTTAGCTACCGTCATATCAAGTAAGTTTAGTTTTAGAAACCGCATGAAGCATATTCTGTATAACTAACGCAAAATACAGTGTCTATTCGCGGGCATCTCCTCGACATTAGAATCAATCCGTAGCGCTCACTTTGTGTTCCTTCTTAACGGGGCTCTTGCATTGCTTGCTGGGATGATCGCCAGTTTAGTAAATTTTCCCAAGTCCACCTCCTCCAAGACGAATAGAGAAGGAGCTAACAAATAAAGAGATTAGGCATTTATCAACAAACCCCCATGATCTTAGAAGCGAGAATTGTCTGATAGGCTGCTTGGCCACATCGTCTCGCTGAACTCGCCATCCGTCGTACATCCAGAAAGCAAAGTGTCCCATGCCGTGAGAGACTCGTCCCATATAATATCAAGTGTGTTTAGATTCCATTCGATGTGTGCATCAAGTGATTGAGGATGAGTTGCGTCCGAATCTGCGCAGTCATAGGTGTTCGTCTGCTTTACCTCCGACTGCATGGCTCGTCCCAAAAGACTACTATTTGCAAGGCGACGCTGCTCTAGCTGGCGTTCATGGTAGTTATCTATGGACTTCAAGACATCGACGAGGATGTTATGGTATTGTCGGGCGTAAGGACTGGTATCAGACTGGGCGTGCAGGTAGTCGATCGCCTGGTTCATAGACCGTTTCACCGCCGGGCCTGCTACGGGTTGAATTAACATGGAAAACCCGAGGATTAGGCCGGCTGAAAAGGCCCAAGCTCTTTTGGAAACAAATCAGTAAATATTATTCCTTGCAACAAGGTTGACTTACTTTGTAAAGCACATGTTTGATAGTAGGATATTAGTTTTCCATGTATCATGAACCGCATCAATCATATATATGGCCGCATCCGTACAGACCTCTGCGAGTCTGTGATTTAGATCCGCAGCAGGTGTAGCATCTGGGGCAGGACTGTTTTTGCCATGCTGTGTCGCTGATTCGTGAGCATATTGTGACTTGTCTTCAAAGAACGCAATGAGGTATGGTCTTGTGATCAGTAGAACACCGTGATAGTACAGGCATGAAAGGTTCATCTTAGCAATGCTGAGCCAATCAGCCTCCAGACCCTCTTCGTTGTCGCCCCCGAAACCCTGCAAGATTGACTCTCTCCAAGCAGTCAAACGCCGTAGGAAGTCTTCTGTGTCTCTGGGTTGTTTCGAATCAACAACGTGCATCGTTCGCAATGCCTCTTCGACGATCTTTGTAGCTTCAAATGCTTTCCACAGGATCAACACCCCGCGATGGCAGCCGCTGATGCTTCCGGGTGATGCTGCTTGAGACTTAGGCAGCGTAAGGGCAACACCCGACGGTCTTCCCAGAATAGAGCAAACGGCAACGTCCATAACACATATACTCATCCAAACTTTAGCTCTCTCCTCGTTTGGGTTACTTGTCGTCACAAGCTCATGTAAACCAAGTGCATGAGCACACCTGACTGCATGACCCAGGTGCATGTAGGTAGGGTTTCGTTGATGGCAGAGCAGTGTATAGAAAGCCATAAGAAGAGATGCGATAGCGTGGTCCACAGTTGGGTCTAGGAGATAATCTTGGGCTAGATGTTGCCGCGCAACCTGACTGTAAGCGTCACTGTATGTTCTGTCGGTGTCGTTCGACATATTAGCTCGACTACCGATAGCTACAGCAATGGAAGCTATGATTTGACGACCTCTGGGAGCGTCTGCATGCAGACCTTTATGAATCTCATCTTTAGAGAGCACATACAAGATTCCGCTGGTCTCCACCATTGTCAACATGAACGTAGGGCGGTGGCAGAGACTTACGTACAATTGAGAGAAAGTTGTCGATGTAGGTATCCAGAAGTTCCCCGTCACGCAAGACAGTGATATCATCGCCTGGCTGGCCTTGATTTTCTGGCTGGGCCGTAGCGTCTGTCCGTGCCGAGATATCCAAATTTGATCTGACGGCCCTTCGCCTCAAGATCTTACGCAGCAGATGCACAAATGACAGAGCGGCGGAGGGGCCAACGAAGACTACCGCCTATAGTCAGTGCCGGCCATAAATCAGATCCAACTACTTACAAGTCTCTTTATTTGCTGGAGAATTTGATATCGGAGGCGACTCTTGTGTAAGTTGCGACGGGGCTGGAGATAGCGTAGATGGATACCGAATATTGTCTTGATCTTCACCAGCACTCGAGAGACGTGAAGGTCTTCGAAAAGTAGGTGTGTGCGGTCTCGCTTGATCGTCAGGATAGACGCACATAGCGGCACAATTTTGACGGCAACATCTGCTGCAAGGATACTGACCATCACATCGGCGCTTGCTGATCTTGCACGCCTCGCAAGCCCTCACCACGCGACGACGCAATTCAGGTCGCACTTTGGTTCGCCCCATGTCATATATTGCCCGAGTAATGTGATTGGTAAGACCAGCGTGGTGTATATATTTCCACAAGACTAGACATAAGGATTCTGTGCAGACATCCACGCCTGAAGGCCGGTTTCGGCCTAGCACGCCATCGGTTAGCGAAATGGCGAATGCTGTGGTGATATAATAAATCAACAATAACGCGTAGACCCTGCCTACATCATCGTTTATCATGCCTCAAATCAATCTCGGCCGGTCGTCTAAGCCCTATAGAGACGCTCTGTCACGTCATTGGTGGTTCAATAAACGACGAAGTCAAGTCCTCTACCGCCGGAGCCATCCAAGCGACAATGTGTGATGGTGCCGCCTTCCAAAGGTATGCTTCAACTATCCTAAAGAACACAATATTCCCAACCGAACGACAATAGAGAATGGAGATCATTCAGAACTGGGCAATGCAACGCGGCAACGTTCGGGTTCTGGGGCGAGGCAGCAAACAGCGCAAGTCTTGATCCACATTTCATATTAGACCGTTATGGTATTTTGCAAGATAGAAAGAACTTCTATTCCTCTATATCTTCTCACCACGTGGCTTTTGCCATCAATAACTGATTGGCCCTTTCAGTGAACTTCTTTTCTCGATCCACAAATAGTCATGGCCCTGATAACCCAGAAATCCGAGTTGCCGCCACTCTAGTCGTTGTTTCCCGTAGCAACCCCCCAGAAGTATCCGCACCAGCTACCCAAGATCAAGAGAACCAAGGCAGCGAAGCAAGCTAGAGACACCCGCCTGTTCTTTTCGCCGTTCTCATTCGTGAAGAGAAGCTTCCTTTCATTGAGTAAAGCTCCTTGTGCAATTCGCTTCTTTCGTGACCATTGAAGATGTCCAAGATCCACTGACTTCCACGCCACAATTGCGAGTAGTAGCGACACGAGAACAGACAGTCCAGCAAGAATGACATACACGATCGTCACTTTATCATAAGAGTTATTATCGGCGTCTTGGATCTTTCCGGTAATAATTCGAACAATTATGTTCATTCTGTAGCGAACGTTAGCTATGTGGATTCTAAAAGGTGTAGATAGACTTTATCTTACGCATTGTTCATCGTGATTTTAATAGCATAGGCGGATCCAAAAACGGTGCTGTCCCACATCGATGTGCGTGTACTGTCGATGATCGTGGTCGGGCCAAAGCAATAAGCGAACGCGAAGACGCCGAATGATGCAGCAGTTCCTTTGACAGCCCCAGAAAAGCACACCAGAAGCATGGAAATGAACATGCCAATTCCGCAGAAGACCACTGCAGCGAGTTAGCACTATCTCTGTTTGTACGGCTTGAAAATCAATCACTCACAGACAGAAATACGACTCCCGTAAAGATCAAGAAATACCCCAAGCAAGGGAACAACAAAAAACCCTTCAAGAAGTTGTTAGAACCAACGAGTCTGTTGTTGACAAGGGAGCATACCTGAGTATTGCAGTACAGAACTATACCATCCAGCTGCAATGGAATCTGTACCAAATCTCTGTTCGGCAAGCTCTGTAGCGTTTTGCAGGAAAACAATAGCAGCACTTGTTTCGAACAGAGAGAAACCCATAACGGCCCAGAATGTCCAGGGCAGTTCCAAGACTTTTCGGTACTCAAACTTCTTTGTCTTCTCGGTGAGCTTCTCGCCAGTAGCCGGATCATTAATGCCGTGGTAGCGACGATTAGCAACCTTAGTGAAGAAATAGAAGACACCAGTCATGACGTTGGTGAACATGTTCATAAATACGGCGATCCAGAACACCCAAGCAAACCCCAGTCTTTTGGCGATGATGTTAGCTGAAGACTTGCCAGCGAAAGCACCAATCTTGCCAATTCCCAATTCGAAGCCCAGAGTCGAGGCGAAACCATTTCCGGGTGCGAACCAAGACGAGAAAACCTTATACTGGGCAACTTGGGTCGCGATATCTCCAAGAGCTCGCACTACTCTGCCAGCCATCATGAATTTGTACGACCGAGTCTGCGCTGCTCCAGCTACCAAGATGGAGCCAATCGAGTACAGGAGATTGCCGTACAACATGGCGCCTTATTTCTGATCAGCGGTGAGTTCCTCTATACTCGAACATCAACATACCGGCTCCACCAATCCTATCGGTTGCGATACCACTAACAAGCATCAAAGCAGTAACCATGAAGTCCTCGCTGGCTTCTAAAAGGGAGAATTGGGTATTGTTGATGTGTAGCTCCTTTTTAATGGTACTTTTCATAGCTGCAGTCACTCCTGAGCTCCATTGTGACCCAAAGCCAATCGCTGTGACGAGAACGATGGAAGCGAGTTTCCAAGTCAGTGGTACTGGTTGGCGGCCATCCTTTTCTGATTTCATAGAAGGCTGAGATATCTGCGACTCAGACAAGACATGCTCCTCCGTGACTGACACATGAGGTGGCACGAGCTTCCCTTCTTTGGAGGGATCTTCTGCGGGTTGTGGTTGAGCCATCGGTTTGAAGGTTGTCGAGAGAAGTACGTGATGAGTGAGATCCAGTTGGGTTAGAAGTTGAATGAGAGTGTGCGTTATATATCCAAGTTCAGCAGAAGAAATACTGACTAGCCATGAGTTCTCCATAAATTCTGAGCTAACCTCAGAAAGCGTCAGAGTGTCCGTAGTAATCAGATTGATAAGATGTTTATTGCCGACGCACGATGAAACGCCCTTACAAAAAAGGTTAGTGAGGTTACATTCGAAATTTTCTCACGGTGAGAGGGACCGAGCTCGCAAATTCTTTGCCAAGGAGATCCACTACAAATGAATTTCTTCACTGTGACAAGCCGTGAAGTTCTGCGAACCCTGCTGACTTAAAAATTTACTAGCAAGAACCAACCAGGTAGCACATTAGCCTCCGACCTCGGTAAGTCAGATTAAAAGCTGTTATTTTGATATAAAGTCTGGCCATCTACGCTCTTTGACAGATACCGACTACCTACGGCATTTGACTAACCATTGTTAGCACTCGTTCTTGAACTTGCCTCATAATGAGCTCCGCCGCGTGACTTCGTTGCTGATCATCTCTTTGATATCTGCTCCCTATCATCGCAAGAGTTGCCGCACGACCAACGAGCCTACTAGGTGATTGGTATTTGATCTGAAGAAAGTACAGTTAACTAATAAGATGCTGTACACTGAACTCACGGAGCAGGCTTGAGTGCTATGCTCTCCGACGTTTATATTGTGACAGAATTATAGTTAATACATATGAACTAGCTTGTCCCATAGCCTATCCCAAAAGGCAGATTTTAGAGATTACAGCAGCGGCAGTATGCTCTCTACAATTTGTTTCGTCGCCATATTGTATAACCCGTCCGCCCAGAGCACAGATTTAAGAACATTCTTTATCTCGTCCCAAGATACCAACCCCTTCTTTCGGAGCAGCTCTGCCACTTTGAGGTGCACCCATTCTCTATTGTCTCCATCCGACACCGAAGGCGTGTAGACGATGTATAACCAAATAAGTAATGAGGAGGGGATGGTGTCCTCGCCTGTATCGTGAAGAGACAGTTCTCTTTTGAATTGATCGTGCAAGAACTTGTAATTAATATGCCGACCGCGACCTTGGAGAAAAATGGAGCTAGCGAAGGCGGTCAGGCCAAGTCGCATCAGTTCGTTTTTTGTCCCAGGATAGTAACGTAAATGGAGGAGACGGTAATGGACAGATAACATGAGATCCTCGTAAAGTTCTCTCTCAATATCAAGACCACAGTATGTCGCGATATTGATCGATCGACAATATTCACTCAAGTCGTCCCATATAGAGCGGATCCGAGTTTCTAGAGCCTGAATGAAATGGATTAGTCGCGAGGCTGCTTTGTCACTGTCAATTTGATGATATTGGTTGAAAGGAGCCAGCTCCCGTCTGGGAGAAGGATAACTACGCCAACGTGTCGGATCGTCACCCATAACAAGGGTCCTGCTTCCGGTGCTCAAGGCCACCGCAATATCGGCTCTACATGAAATCAGAGAGAGGTTTCTCTATCAGAGGGTCATAGACATGTAACTTACCGTAGAATCTTGATCTGCAGGCGTCTGTTGCTCCCAAATGCTGAGATGCCACCTCTCAGAGTGATCATCCTATGCAAGCCGAAGATGTGTTTCTGGGCAGTGCCAAAATCATCCAATGCAATCGCGGCAATAGTCATGCCAATAACGACTAGTATAGTAGAGTCAGAGGTCGAGGATGTTAAGCGGCCTTCCGCTAAACGCTGCTGTAGTATATTTAAAGCCTTGATATAGTGACTCAAGGCTTTAGCGTTGTTATTCGCTTGACCTTGTATTAGATCGAGATACGATATGCAGATGAAGAAGGTGAAGTGAAAACAAGCAGGGTCATTGAGGATGGGTGCGAGATATGATGCATTGTCCTGATCTGAGCTAGGGCCAAACTCCAAGGCTGGCATCATCGATCTAACTTGAGTAGAACGTGTCAACTGCGGGAGGGCTGTTTACGAGGCAAAGTTGCTTACGCTTCCACATAATGGCCAAAATCTGCGGGCCGAGCTCTGCAGGGGCAGCTGTGAAGGAAAAGTCTCCGCCGACTTTTGGAGTGATTGAAAGTACATGGCCGTGGAAATGGGTTGTCGAAGTGATCGTGTCGCCTTTGTTAATCCACGGAAGTGGTCTCGGCTGAGGTTTCTTCCGATTCTTACCACGCATGACATGGCTGCGTATGGTCTTTCGGCTTGATTCAACAGACCGTGCCGATGGTGTAATGACAATAAACGGCGTTGCATCGTTTGGAACACGCGTCGACGCCATGTTCTCGCTCATATCCTGAACCAAGCCAATGAATCTTTGGTATTATCGATGACATTTCGGGATGTGTCCAAGACAAGGTTGGTTTCTTGAAAGAGTTAAAAGCGATGAGAAAGTCGGTAGATGCGGCATGGAGTCAGAAGGAATGAGTGGGGCTAAAGTGCCAAGAGAACATTGGTTTCCATTTACGGTTTAGCTAAAGGCCTGGACTGCTCTTGCCTTTTCCAAATCTAGTAATGATATGCAAAGTTCGCAATGTTTCAGTCAAGACCCGGGCACTGTTCGATTCGGCATATCAAGCTTGCGTTTATTTAAAAAGGGTGATAAATCCATGGAAATAACTATATAAGTTAGGAAGTGTCGCTATTCTTCATATTGCCATTCTTGATCTTATAATTCGTCTTAATTCTACTTGAAAGTTCTTCACCCAAGCACTCACCATGTCAGCGTCCTTGTGTCTTGGTCCTCCCAACCAAAGTCCCTTCTCTTTATTTCTTACGTCGCAATTCCAGGCCAAAACACAATGGCCACCCAAAGAAACAAATCTCGAGGGAAAGGTCGCTATAGTGACAGGCTCAACGAGCGGTCTCGGACTTGAAGCGTCCCGGCAACTCCTGACTTACGGCTTATCCCATCTCATCATAGCCGTGAGATCTAGAAATAAGGGCGAACAGGTTGCCACTGCCTTCCGAAACGAGTTTCCAGACGCCAATATCCAAGTCTGGCCCCTCGAGATGGAATCTTACAACTCTATTCAGGTCTTAGCTCGCCTCGCAGAAAGTGAGCTTTCACAACTTGATATTGTCATCCTTAACGCCGGTGTGCAGTCAGCCGACTTCACCGTCATACCAAGCACAGGCCACGAGAAATTGATTCAAGTCAATTACCTTTCCACCATGCTGCTTGCACTTCTTCTTTTGCCTGTGCTGAAAGCTAAATCTGCTAAAAGGAGACCTGGCAGACTAACTGTGGTTAGCTCAGGCACAGCACGAGGTGCTGTTTTATCAGACCCAGAAGGAGCTTCAATCTTGGCCAGCCTCGATGATGAATCGCGACCTTGGAAGCCTGTCGAGCGCTACGCGGTATCCAAATTGCTGGGCCATCTTTCCATGATCAACTTGGCGAAGCATGTGAACCCTGACGACGTTGTTGTCAATCTTGTGGATCCAGGCTTGGTCAGAGACACTGCATTGCAGAGTTTTGCGCCAACTGTGGTCGTTGCATTCTTTTATATTTTCAAGGCCATTTGCGGAAGGTCCCTTCAAGCAGGAGCATCAACATATGTTGATGCCGTGGCCGTAAAAGATCAGAGGTCCCATGGATCTTTTGTCTCGAACTGGAAGATTTCACCGTAAGTCACTTGAACTGTCCCTAAATCCTACAGTACCTCGGTGAGCCTTCAGCTACCAAGGACATACGACGGCCTCCTCAGCATGGGTCGGTTTCCGAAAGCTTCTTCTCCTTGACACTAATATTTCCCATGTCTAGTTTTGCAGCCTTTGCTTACACTCCTGAAGGAGAAGCGGCCCGCAAGAAATTATGGGAAGAAACCATGGCAGAGTTCGAATTCATTGGTGGCCAGAAAATACTGGATAACTTGAAAGAATGAATGGAATGTTGCGGTTCACCAGGCTAAAATGAAAGAACGGGTTCGTGGCATATAGTGGGGGGAACTAAAAAAGCACCTCTAAATAGGCAATTGTGTGGAAATTGGGTCATGATGCCTGTAATACAGCACTGTTTACGGTCTTGAAACTGACAGCATGTAACACATAAGAAGCACCAGACCACACTTCAGTCCCATCCCGCCAGTGTTATGTTACTTGCACTTATTGACCCTTTGAAGTCAAGTTCTGAAACATAAGATCAATCCTCTGTTTCCCCTGTGGATCATATTCTTCGACATATCGTTCTCCAAAAGGCTGCATCCAGGTATCTGATGATCCCGTCAATAACAAACATCATACAGTAGCATTGAGAGATAGTAGATATGTGCTTACCGTAAGTAGTTTTTGGCTTAGTATCACACAGCCAGATAATACTCTGATTAACTGCGTTCTTAAAGTCGTCCTTAGGAAAGGCCTTTCCAACCGCAGCATAGTCATCTTTCGAAACATCATATGCTGGCCCAGAAAAGTCCATGATGATACCCTTTGACACAACCTGCACATCCAATTCCTTGAAGAAGGAGATAGATCGTTCAGTATGAAGCGCAATAGAGTCCCAGACCAACTGGACCTTTCGATCTTCCCAGCGTTTTCCATCCTTGTGGCTTTGGATGAACTCCCTTGCAGCAAAAGCGCCGTCAACTTCGAACCGTTTATCAGGGCTGATGAGAGGTGAGTTCTTGGTAGTGTCCCAGCCGAGGTCATGTAAGAGTGTGGCTACGGCGTGAACCTCAGGGTCAACATTGCGGTGTAGAGTTTCATTTGCGCCCAACATTAGCGTGCCGTACAGCCAGGATCGCATGACATGCTTGTAAACAGCATGGCTACTGTGCTGTTTCGCAAATCTTTCGGCAGCTCGGACAAGTGGAGTGTCTACCACGGATATGCCGGCGATCCTCCTCGTGGGATGATTGGGATATAATGCACCCGATGTGCTAGAAGCTTCAATGAAGCCCAGGATCGTCATAAGTCCTAGAAGGACGAAATGTACTTGCGAACTGAGCATGCTGAGCGAGGAACGTGGAGTGGTGTTTGTGTCGACGGTCGTGTGATTTTATTCTTGTATGCCTTGCCTACGAGGAATTTACAACTCAAAAGGCAAGGATCGACTGTCTTATAAGCTACCGTATGTCCTGATCGTAAATGTCTGACGTGAGATGTATGAGTCGTTTGGAATGTATATCCTACATATACGAGCTCTGCGTGTCGCACTTCTGCATCTGCGATTGGGCTGATCTGGCTATTTATGCTGACATAATTGCTTTTGTGGCTACAGTTTTCGAATACGAGCCAGCTAAGTGAGGATCGTACCACTAGGCTTAAATATGCCTCAAACAAGGCATATTCTTCGTTTAACTACCGTAGTGTTGTCATTATCTAGGGGGAAATAAAACCGCGGAATCGAATGGGTGGGAGATCTGCGGATGTTGGTGTAAGCCATTCCGGGGTTCCCCCCCAGGCGTATTAACATACTGCGGGGTATTTGAATATGACCTTTAGACATCCGTGTAAGCGGTTTAATAATATCCCGATTAGCCAAACTCATCCGCTCATCATCACGTCGGGCTTGGAGTATTAGCTTTGACTGGCCCACACGAAGCCAATGAGACTCGTAAGCCTGTTCTTTATTACAAAGCTATAGAGACGTTTCTTATCTCTGTCCACAAAGGGGCACTTCCCACGTTTTCCATTTGTCTTCTATTTCTCATGCTATGGAGATGCATCTCGCGCCAGGAGCCGAGTCCCCTCCTGAGGGTGTATCGTGCTATCAGCAGTCCACTCATCTACGTCAAATTTCGCAAGTTCTGACTTACGCCATATATCTATAGTAACATCCATGGAATAAGACATATATGCAGGCTAAAGACAAGATCTTAAATCTTATCTGAGGACCAAAGTAAACCAAGTGGGCATATATATGCTGTTGCTAACTTGGATTAAATAAGTACCTTCTTCGATCTTACACAACTGTAGTCGGGAAGAAGAGAATTAAGGCAGCCCCATCTGGTGGGAGAGCAATGTCGATCCGGAGAACCCACATGACTGATTCAAATGCGGAAAGCCGACGGACTATAGGCTCGTCAGCATGCTTACGTTAATTGAGACTCGGGCATCATCCTTATTTACGCCAGGCATCCATGTCCCAATGAAGGTATTCCGACCGCTAAGCAGCTAACCTAAACGCTGTTATGTAATGAACAAAATATTAATTAGAGGTTAGAGTAGGTAAATCGCCAAACGAGCGACTCAAACATGTATGATGCGTAGGCGATCTACATGCAGCGCATCCCACGTGTAATTAAAATTGGAACATAATCGGGATTTACGAGCTTATGCCAAGTGTCGATCATCTCGTGTCATCTCACTCGTGATATTTACAGCCTCAACCACGAGCAGATCATGATCTTCGACTCTACAGTGTAGGGTGGAAAGTCGCGTCATGGGGCCGAACTCTCCGCATTTCTTCAGGCAGTATTTTGTTGGATGACATGGAAGACATTGGCCTTGCCGCTGGAACGAATCTACATAAAAGGCGACCATAATCAATGTCAAGGGCTTATTGAAATCAGTGCTTCATCCTCTACTGCTCAAAGCTCAGGCACAGAACTCGTGAATCCAGCTGAATCTACATTCATCAAATTTCATTCAACCAATCTATCATCCAACAAACTCAACCTTAACATGCTTTTCAACACAATTATTACTATGTTCGCCGCTACGGCTGCCGCTCTCCCGGCTTCCGGTGCCGTCGAGTCGGTTTCCATCCCCGAGACCAAGTCGCTCCCTGTCCCTCTCGTCAAGGCCAAGGCCGCGAAGGGGGAACAATGGACGGTGGAGGGCCTTAAGCGATGGTGCAACAAGTCCGATACCGAGTGCATTTGGAAGTACCACGTCAACACATACAAGAAGGGAACCGATCCTTATTACTGCGAGTATACTGTGAAAGGCTCGCCCGCTTCCGCCACCGATGTAACCGCCAAGGATGGTGTTAAGTGTGAGGTTTTCGTCATCCAGCAAGGCTACGACGCCTCGGGTTTCACCACCATCGTTCCTCTTCATCCCTCCACTGGCAGGCGCATCTATGCTAGTTTCGAGGATTGGGAGTACGCCAATGGTCACGTTGCCGAGGACAAGACCTTCAACGTGGAGACTTGAGTGTACTGCAGTGCAGCTAGTCACCAGATATCTGGGTTGAGGACTATCGTCACATCACTACTTGGATTGCCTTGGTCCTCAGATAAGATATAAGGGCCTGCCTTCAACCTTCGTCATGAACACGTTTTTGCTTTTTCACTTCTCAGGCATAATAATCTTATGCTCGCATAGTTATCAAATGAATATAACGTTGCTGTTTATCATCACGTTTTTTCTTCTTCTTTTTTTGCTGTTTCAAATTGTGACCTGAAATGCAGGTATGTGACGCTCTGATAGCCACATATCCACTGGAAATGAATCTCAAGGAATGGTTGCCACTTGATAAAATTGATAGCCCAGCCCTTGCTAACCCATGACGGGTTGCGCTCAACGAGCAGCCAATTAGCCATTTTGTTAACTCCGAGTGCCAGAAAAGAAATCTACTCCAATTTTGCTGGAAAATGTACAAATTTATGATAACTTCTTACAGATCAATAATTTCTGTTGTTGTGGGACATAATCGCAACAGGCTCCTCTTCCCTTCGATCAGGACTGTAGTGTCCGGAAGGGGATTTGATACATCCTTACGGCTCGTCGCACACTTGATTCAGGGTCCGCCTGATAGTCCAGAAGTAGAAGAAGGATTTTAGACTATTCGGTATATAATGCATAATAGAGAACTAATTGGTCAGATAGAAAGTGAGGTAGTTGAGGGACTTTTGTGTTGTGTACTCCCCTGCGCTGGGTGCTTATCACAAACATTACTCATCAATTTGTGCGAACTTGAGCCTGATTTATAAAGCTTACTGTTGACACTGTCTCAGGTCGGCCGCCGTCCAG
Source organism: Fusarium lateritium (assembly GCA_014898835.1). NCBI lineage: Eukaryota > Fungi > Ascomycota > Sordariomycetes > Hypocreales > Nectriaceae > Fusarium > Fusarium lateritium. The sequence goes on from JAAVTZ010000211.1 coordinate 105,080, forward strand.
AGGCGCACTCCAGCTATTGTGATAACACAGCTTTTTCACGTGCGTCCTTGGTAGCGGCTCATAACACCAAATCAGGATATGACTAACGCCAAGCGTCGCACTTTTTTATACGATCTTTACTATATGTCTCAAAGTGAACATCAATAGCCCGCAGGAGTCGGTGGTACTAGCAATGGGCATATTCCCAACGGCTTCATTTCTGGATAGTCATTGCTGACAGATTCATGACATGGCGTGAAGTGAATGTGCCAAAGATGATGAATGATTTGGTCAGTGCGAAGCAATTGCTATGAGGAGAGATCTTTTGGTCTTTTACGAATCTATAAAAACCAAATCTCTTTGTCAAGGAATTAGTCCTGCACCTTCCAACGCAACTGACAGTCACACACACTTATTTTCTCGCTTTAACCTGTCATCCCAATCTTTCAACATCACCAAGATGCAATTCTGGCACCTTCTCCTGACTCTCGCTGCCGCAAACGCAGGCATCGCGTCACCAGTGGGCTCGGAGGCCCGAAGTGAGGCGGATACAGCTACCAACGCGGACCCCGTCATGGCCAAATACAACCTCAAAAATGACGACACCACCTTACCCGCTGAGCAGGAGTTCAGTATACAGGCCGTGAAGTGCTACAGCGACGATTGGAGATGGGACTCCGAAAAGGACTACGCCCTGGACCGTGCTGGCAGGTGGTGTTCTGGCAATGGAGGCTCTGGAGAGTACCAGCCCGGGCAAATCAAGCGCGGGTGCTACAACCTCAACAACCTAAAGCGGGTCAACTTCTCGATCCAGAACCTACAAGACAAGCGCATTTCTTTGTCTAGTGGCGCTTGCTACCGCTTCCTGAGGGGCATCATCAACGAGTGCGACAGAGGAGGCCACAATGGCAACGGCGCCTGGACGTGGGTGTATGTTCATCCTTTCTAGCTCCTATCTTCACTCTGGATCATCTTAAAAGGTTGCTAACATTAGTTATTAGAGCCGATTCGAACATTGGAACTTGTTAAATGGTGGACGACAGGAGTGTTCGGTGTGCTGGACTGTGTTAGCTAGGCTGTCGCCTAGTTACATGCCAAACGGAAAAAGCAGCAGTTGGCAACCAAGTACCGAGTGTAGAAATCACGTTTCTAGTGGTCATCAGAGCAGAAACCCCCCTTTTACTTCTTGTTCCCCTTTTCTTTCGGTTGGAGGATACCACAGATCGCTTGGACAGCGTCTCTCCTTCCTGTCCACGCCCTCACTCTTTTTCAAAATCATATAAAATAGATAGACAGAATGAATACAAAGTCTTTTCTATATCAACAGTGCGACAAGGTCTGGTTGGGAGGGTTATGAATGTCTTGGGAAGAAAGTTCCGGAAATGGAGTCACAAAAGCGAGGTCGCTAAGGTATCTACAGTTTGCTTTACAACCTCCAAAGTAAAGGAAGCCGGCTTCAACTATAACAAATAACCCTTTTTTTTTACCCTCCTCGGCGGCATTATGACCAAATGCCCACACAATTGCCTTTCAAGCTGCAGCGCAGCAAAGTTAGTAGGTTGACCTATGCTTTGAAATGCTATAGCTTGTGGAACTCATGGAAGTCTGAATGAAGACAAGAGTTTCACATGCTCACATCTTACTAGGCTTCTAAGCTAGATATTTCTGTTTCGCTTACACAGGTAGCTCAGATAATCTCTAATCGTTTCCTCAGACTTTCCACTTTCCCCGCGTTTCTACATTTTCCCGGAAATAATGTTACATAATCGCCCAGTCACCGCTAATATTGCTAGACTCGGGACCACAAACCGTAGACTGAAATGACCAGCATCGTCGGGTCCCGGTTGAAGTGGGGTCTCGCGTGATACCAAGGCCGTAACGCGGGTGTGGATGCCAAGCACTTGTACCCACGTAACATAAGTAGTAAGGAAGGTTTCTGATAACTCAACATGGTCAAAATAAACGGTACCAATATGTATCAAGGCAAGGTTGCACTGGTTACGGCTGCTAGCAGCGGGCTTGGCGCTGCTGTTGCTCGTATGCTAGCCGTCGACCTAGGAATGAATGTCATCATCAACTTCAACAGCAACAAGTCTCGTGCAGAAGAGTTGGTCAAGAGCTTACAGGCGGCATGTGATGCAAGACACATAGAACCTCGCATTTCGATACAAGCTATACAGGCAGACACGTGCGACAAGACGCAGATAAAATCGCTTGTCGACGAAGCAGCATCGAGGTTCGGGGGCCGCCTGGACGTTGTCATATCCAACGTTGGATGGACGAAGGTGCGTCAGTTCTCGGATATAGGCGACAATGTTGACGAGGACGACTGGGACCGCTGCTACGTAGCCAACGTCAAAAGCCACTTGTGGCTCTTTCACGCGGCTAAGACGTACCTTGAGGAAAGCAACAAGCGCGAAGCTGGAGCTGCCGTGTTTGTGTCTACAGCTAGCCTCGCAGGGGTAACACCCAGTGGAAGTAGTGTGGTACGCATTTCCCGGTCCTGCTGTAATCGATTCAATTTGCTCAGAATAAACGTTTTAGCCGTACGCCGTTACAAAAGCTGCCCAGATTCACCTCGGAAAATGTCTTGCCACCATAGCAGCGCCGTCGATTAGGGTGAACACCATCTCTCCAGGTATTTTGCTCACGGTAAGCAAATATTCATGATGTTTCCGAGGATACAATCTCATCCCATACAGGAATGGGGACTTTCTTTTCCCTCAGACCGACTTGAGAAAGCTCGCAACACGAATAAGTTGGGACGATTTGCGACAGTTGAAGACGTGGCAGAGCAAGTGAAAGCTTTTGTCGTGTCTAAATCGGTCACCGGACAAAACGGGGTCGTTGATGCAGGGTTTGGTCTTTGAGGAAACAGTTTATTCGAACTAGCATAGATAATAGAATGTCTGAGACTATTCAATCTTACGAGTCACTTTGCTCTATGAACATCTATTCAGGCATCTACCATTGACCTGTATTCACATACCCTGTGTTCTTGATAAAACTGGCGTATTGCGCCCTAAGTATGTCACGGCAGGCATAGAGAGTCCGTTGGCTATATAAGCCGCTGCGCAATTCGAGGTGTTGGCATTTCGGGCGGGACAAATCAATAACGGATGAAAAATGGCTTTATCGAGCGAGATTGGGGCTTATTGTACTGTCAATATACATGCAACTTTTGTCAACACGGAGAGTGAGGGCTGATAAGCATAATTATAAATGCGAATGCATTCTCAATGCTGCCCTTCATCTTTGGGCCTACCAGAATTCGTGGTGGTGATCAGCAATTATCCTTCGCAGCTACTGTAAGATTATGCGCCAAAATGGCGAAACCCTCAATTGATAGAATTTGACACAACACAACATGAATATGTGAATTTACGTCAAGTAAACAAATACACGTAATTTCTGACACATGTCCCACGTCTGCATCTACTTGGACCCTTCCGATATGTCGCCTACCTTACCCAGGGTGAGTGGTTGTATCCACTTCGAAACGCCCACATCTCCGAACCCCTCCCCCTCAAAGCCGATGTGGCTTGTGAAGCCAAACAGGGTCTAAGCTAGGGTTGGTATGACAATGGTCAAGATGACTGAAATTGCAAAGTTCACGATCGAGTTGATAAAGAAGAACAATACTGTCTGTCTTGAGCTGATCTGATCTATCTCCGGATAACGATTGGCAGAATCACATTGAAGTCACATATCTTATTCCAGGGACGAAATCAGCAACATTCAGATTCCTTTACTGTTCCAAAAACTTGGTAATCCTTCAGCTCAATTAAACATCTAAACCAACATGGGCCGAACATACCTCAAACGTCCTGCCGGCGTCGATTCGGCCGGTAAAGCCACCAATGGATCATTGCCTGATGTGTCTGGTATAGTCAAAGGAGTGATCGACACTATCAGCCGCGAAGGAGATGCCGCTGTCCGTCGATATAGCGAGCAGTTTGACAAATGGTCTCCCTCTAGCTTCAAGCTTTCCAAAAAGGATATCGACCAAGTCATGGCACAAGTCCCAGAACAGGTCATCCAGGACATCAAGGCTGTTCAATCAAACGTTCAGAAGTTTGCCGAGGCTCAGCTCAACTCGATCAAAGAGTTCGAGTTGGAGATGGCACCAGGCGTCTTTCTTGGCCAGAAGAATAACCCCATCGACTCGGTTGGCGCGTAGGTACTATAGCTCTCAAAATACAGACGCGCGGCCAGGCTAACGATACCCTAGATATATCCCTGGAGGAAGGTATCCATTACTGGCTTCAGCACATATGACCATCTTGACCGCCAAAGTAGCTGGCGTAAGAAATGTGGTGGCCTGTACGCCTCCTGCCATGGGCGAGATACCTTTGGCAACAGTTGCTGCCATGCATCTAGCAGGAGCAGATCAGATCTTTATCCTTGGTGGCATTCAAGCTGTCGCAGCAATGGCTATTGGTACGGAAACTGTGCCCAAGGTGGACTTTATCGCGGGCCCTGGAAACGCCTTTGTGGCAGAGGCGAAAAGGCAGTTATTTGGGAAGATCGGGATCGATCTTTTCGCTGGCCCAACAGAGGTCTTAATCGTGGCGGATGAAACGGCCGATCCTTACACGGTTGCCACTGATCTCTTGTCTCAAGCTGAACATGGACCAGATACTCCCGCCATCCTGATCTCCACATCAGCTGATGTGGCCGAGCGTGCTATTGGGTACTGCGACGAGCAGCTGGCTACTCTCAAGACGGCAGCGGTAGCCAGTGTGTCCTGGCGTGACTTTGGGGAGGTTATTCTGACCGACACAATTGATGAGGCCTACCAGATTGCCGATGAGTTTGCGTCTGAGCACGTTCAGATTCTCACTACTAATCCTAGAGACGCTCTTACAAAGATGCAACATTACGGGGCTCTGTTCCTCGGCCCTATGACATGCGTTTCGTTTGGTGACAAGGTAAGAAGCGACGGGTCTCGTTTAAAGATTATGCTAACAGTCCCGTCCACAGTGTATCGGTACCAATCACGTTCTGCCTACAAAGCATGCAGCAAGGTACACAGGCGGTTTGTGGGTAGGAAAGTTCCTCCGCACTGTCACCTATCAGGAAGTCACAAATGCCGAGGAGAGTGGCAAGCTTGGCCAGCTTTGTGGAAGAGCTGCCAGGGTGGAACTTTTCGAGGGCCACGCAAGGTCTGGAGACATTCGCGCACATCGGTACCTCGGAGACGAGTTTGATTGGGTAAAGCCCTGATCAGAAAGGAGAAGTGTGGGCGTGGTATGATGTAGATTTGGGAAGACATTCAGGACCCCACAAATGCAAGAATCGTCGTTCAAAAAAACACATTTGACGTTTTTGTTAGATAAGAGTTAGATATGGAATGACGTAGAACGATTATCTGAGTAAATCATTGGATCTTGTGATTGTAGGTTAAACCAAAATTACAGAGAGTATTTCTTACCGGATGATATGCCACGTAATGTAATTGTGAACTTCGCGAAGTAGAGGAAAAGACTTTTGTCACGTCGTGAATCTTAGTTGTTTTTCGCTCTGGCTTTTGGGCAAGGCCACCGTGCATCCCCTATGCCACTAAGTTTCTATCTTAATTCCCACGTGGACGTTTTCATTTAATATCTCGTTCTTGCGTTGAAGTATATATGGGATGATGGACCTGCCACCTGCTCGTGGAACCGTACCAATTTCGCTTTTTCTTGGCAATTGAGTATACAGCTCAGACGTCTTTCGAGACTTATATCAACCGCTTACCGTGTATATTGTTATGTAAGATTACCATTTTGCAACCGAGGATATTTTATTTACAATTCTCACCGAAGCGCGAGGTCTCAATTGAAGGGCCGGGGTGGAGACTGATTATCTCATCTCATCAAACGCCTCGTCCGGTAAAGTCGTTGTGCCGCCCACGAGAGATCCGATAAATGGAGAATAGTCCAGTGACGTTCCGAAATTGAGGGGGCCACCCTGGGTCCAATCGTCGGTCGGTCTACCGCTAGTCCAACGGCCTACCAACAGGGTGTTCCCTCGGGACCATGTCATATTGCCCACCTCGGAAGTCGGCTTGTACGGCCGAGAGTGGACGGCCTTGTTGTAGATTCTCAACATGATCTTGGATAAAATAGAGTTATCGGCTGGATGCATTTGATACATGACGAGAAAAAGAAATTCGCATCCCTATCTCATCAAAATTTTATCACATTCACATACTGTTAAAATGGAGAACTCGGCACCGGCTGATGGCACACGCAAGGATCTAAGATCCATCAAGCGATACATCACTACACATACGCCTGAAGGCAAACCAACCTTTTCAGACGTCTTATCTGAGGATGCTCCCTTCCAAACTCTTCCAGACAACGTCGATTTTGCCCTCTGTTACGCGACCGACCAGTTTCCTGTCACACTGGGCGACGGTCAAGATATTGACACATATCGAGGCTACACTGAAAATCTGCCTGGCATCACCATTCCGACGGGGACTGTCCTCAGAGTAGTCGACATGCCTCCCGGGGCGTTGTCACCTATGCATCGCACCATAAGTTTGGACTACGGGGTTGTTCTTGAAGGAGAGATTGACTTGATCCTGGACTCTGGGGAGAAACGGACCATGAAGCGAGGAGATATCTCCGTCCAACGGGGAACCAATCATGAATGGAAGAATAGGAGCGAGACATCGTGGGCAAGAATGCTCTACGTGTTGCAGCCAGCTGGACGTCTGATAGTTGGTGGTCAGGAATTGTATGACAATACAACGCATACGATCCCTGGGTACGATGAGAAGGAAGCGGCGAAGCCGTAGAAGAGCTAAGCGATTGCATATCTTGACGGCCGGAACCTTGTAGGCGTCCAGCAGAATGTTATAAATGGATCTTACCAGTAAATCCTACGAATAAATCTTACAATCAGATTTTGCTAGAGTTGTCGGTTGGGTATTCACACAAGATCATGTTCAATAGTTCAAATGTGTTTCTGGTTAGTCGCTGACACTGTCCTGCAATCCACCCTAGAAGCGCTCTTATCAATTTCATGTTGACTAAATCTTTCAAAGCCCTTTTTTTCTATAGTGCTTCACCAAACAACCGTCAAACTTTCCACGTAACACTCTTTGTCTGCACCCATTCATCCAAACCGTACAGCCCATTAAACCTCCCCCATCCACTGGACCTTGTTCCGCCATGAGGCAGAGCACTCTTATCGTGTACTGTCATACTGTTGATATGAACTGCCCCAGATCGAATACCTTTTGCCATACGCATAGCACGATTGAGATCCTTGGTGAAGATGGCGGAATTGAGGCCGTATTCTGTATCATTAGCCACGACTGTTGGTAGGAAGGTAGTTAGATATTTTCCTTTTAATAAAGCTAGGCTTGAGAATGGAGAGAAACTTACACACTGCTTCCTCTTCCGTGGTGATATCCATCATACTGACTGAGGGCCCAAAAGATTCTGTCTTATAAATATCCATTTCAGGCGTCACTTTGGCCAAGACCGCCGGCATCATTCTCGTCGTGTCTTGGTTGTCTGTGAGATCGCCATGGAGCAGAATGGCGCCTCTATCGACAGCATCTTGGAGTAGGCGCCGATTCTTGATCACTGATTGGCGGTTGATCAATACTGGGGTATTCTGGCTCCGAGACTGGAATGAACCGACGGCTCGCAAAAGGCTCTCTTGAAAAGCTTCAGAGATATCCCGATGTACAAGAATCTTCTCAGTACTCATGCATATCTGGCCCGAGAAGAAAAATGCTCCGTTGGCGCACTGGGCCGCTGCCAAGTCGAGATCAGCATCTTTCCAAACTATCGCAACACCCTTCCCTCCGAGTTCCATCACAGTAGGCTTGAGAAATTGACCTGCCAGCTTCCCAATGATTCGTCCCACCCCGGTACTTCCGGTGAAGTTGATCTTGCGAATGGCTGGGTCCGCTATCAATGACTCGGTGACTGATGCTGCGTGGGTTGGTGTTGTCACCATGAAGTTGAGTACACCTGGAGGAAGACCAGCGTTATGAAGGGCGTCAACCAAGACATAGTGGGTGCGAGGCGAAAGTTCTGAGCCTTTAAAAACGACGGTACAGCCTGCGGCGATGGGAAATAGGAAGGATCGAAGACCGAGAATACATGGTGCATTCCTGACGGAAGTGAGCGACTACTCAAAAGCATTTTATGATACTGTGCTCTTTACATACCAAGGTGCTATAGCCAGAACAACGCCATAAGGCTCGAGAAGCACAACACCTGAGGTATTCGGATCTGCCAATTGAGCCACGTTTCCTTGCAACAGGCCTACAGAGCCGGCTACGTCCTTGAGCATGTTGACCGAAGTATCGACGTTGAAGTTTGCCCATTCCGGCGGAGCGCCAATTTCATACTTCATGACGCCTACCAACTCTTTCCTCTTCGCCTCCAGTTCCGTGGCTGCTCGCAAGAATATGTCTCGTCGTTGCCCAGGCGTAGATAGACTCCAAGCGTCTGCCGCTTTGACTGCTGCGATGGTAGCTCTCTTGGCTGTAGAAGTGGTTGCCAGCCCACACTTATGGACTGGCTGCTCCGAATCAGGCGATATCACGCTGAAGACCTCATCGGCATTCGCGTGCTCGCCATCGATGACGAAAGGAACAGTATAGTCCGCCATGTTTAATTGTCGTGCTAGTGAAGACCTGATTTTCACGATGTAGATCTTTAGCTGAGTGATCTTTTAGTGGTAATGAATTTATGATCAAACATGTACACTTTCCCTGGGCTTGTGGTACTTGGAGTTATAGATATTATTGTAGTGTCGAGTGATTGGCTGCGCACCTCCCCAGTGTCTTTGAGTGGCTTACTAGCCTCGACATGGACAGGCAAGTACTGGCTCGGGACCACTTCAGTAAGCACCACTTATGGAGGAGGGGTTAAAGTCTCAGAGCTGTTTTGTATGAAGGAGGGCGCTTATAGCATCTTTCAATCGGTTTAAGGCATCTCTAGGCAGTGGGAATAGCTATGTAGAGCCCAGATCAAGTTACTTACTATGTGGTTACTCAGAATTGAAACATAAATAGCACAACTTTCTTAATACTTATTTAGTAAGAAAGTGTAGTGATAAAGGAGTTGCTCTTTTAAGTATTAGTGATGTTTATTTAAATAGCTTAGGGTAGACCTAAAGTAGTGCTAAACGTTAAGAGAAAAAGTAGTACTTGAACTTGAGATTTCTGAGCTCGGAGCATTAGTGCTGTTGTGTTGCTGTGGAATGAGCATAGAAGCGCGCTGAAAGTGTATATGGACATACTTGATATCACTAGGTACAGACGAAATTCAACAACAAGGCTGTGACTGCGAAAGCGTAATCCAGCAGTTATGCCCCACTCGAGCAACGAAAAATACAACATGCCAGGACTAAATCAATACTCGCCACCAAGCTCATAGCGGAATAAATCATCTCGCCATCTCCCGCCAGTGGCTGTCCAGACTCTGTGAGCAGCCTTGAACGGCGCAGTTAGTACATGGCCAGTCAGGGTTTGGGGGATGCATGCGTACGGTAATGATGCGAAGTCCAAAGAACATGGTCGTAATAAAACCCTGCTCAACCTTGTTGTTAAACACTATCCTCTCTGCTGGATCGAGGGCGTAATTGATGGGTCGATAAGAAGGAACACGACGATGGTCTGTTGGCCAGCTGCTCGGTTTCCGATCCAACAGTGGTGATGGGATAGATACGGCACCCTGAACTGCAGTTGGATTGTCATGAGAGGAGGATAGATGGATGTCGTAATCAATCAGTATCGTACTGAGAGTGCGACTGGGAGTGTTGATCGTCGTGGTTGACATGGTGAACTAAATGACGGTTGCGATAAGAAGCAGTTTTTCGCGATTAGCTGACGAGAGTGTTGACAATGATTGATCCAAGCTCCCACTCATACACTTTGATCAAGATGAGAACCACCGTATTCAAATTACTAGTGTACGGTTCAAAGAGGCCGAATTAAGTGACACGACTTTGGGTCGGACAAGTGGGCAACCGATTTGTCGGCTTGTGGAGCCGCACCAGCCTGTGCTTCTACCCACCCATACCACCTATTAAGTACTTGATTGATGGTAAGTACGCCATATACCGATAGCGATATGCGGACAGCGATAGCTAGCACTTACCCGACCGAGGCCTGTAACAAGAAACATGTCGCGTCAAGCTGGAGATGCCGCCGCAGCCGCCAGGCTTCAGGACACAGTTGCCGATGGACGACTGGCCAATCCCTTCTATCGTCAGCAACAGCTCAGAGAGATTCAAAAATCACTAATTGAGAGCAAAGACACAATTCTCGACGCTTTGGTCAAAGATTCGCTTGTCACAGCCAACGAAGCTTTTGCCGAGTTCTACTCCACCGTGTCAGCGGTGAAATCTTATTTCGGCCAGTCCTCTCCCACTGAGGCTTTGAAAGCGGAATATGCGGTGGCGCACAACCAAGATGACCCATCAGCCCGCCAGGGTGTTGGCATCGTGGTCATCAAGCCTCAGTTCCACACCTTTCTGTTCTCCACTATCTCGAGTCTTTGCGCCGCTCTAGCATCGGGCAATGCCATTTTGATTGTGGTAAGTTGGATATCGTTGTTGGCATAACGTCTAGATCTCTGATCGTCATGGGTTTTAGATAAGAAAGCCGCTCCACCACCTAACACCGGTAATCACAAAACTTCTCGAAAACTCCCTAGATCCTGGGATTGTAGAGATCGTCTCGTCTAAGCCGACCGGACTTGGGACTTCTCTTTGTGTTGATCAGCTTGACGAGGAAAGGTCTGTAAATACACTCAGCTGTTCGCAGCAAGCTCGCACTATTGCCATCGTCGACCGTACGTGTGCTGTGCGGGACGCGGCACGGTCTCTGTGGTTTGCTCGGACTGGTTTTGGTGGCACCTCGCCATACGCCCCAGATATTATCTTTGTCAACGAGTTTATAAAATCCGATTTTCTTCACGCTCTCATGACCTGTTGCTTGGAGAGCCACGACTCGTACCCCTCAAACTTCAACGGTCACCTACCCACGTATGAAGGTATCACCGGCAATCTGGCCCACTGCTCGAAACTTATCAGCACCGGGACGTGGGGCCAGATAGTGGAAATCACTCAAAGGTACGTGTCGTTTCTCAATTTCTCACTATTACCGCTCTGAGATCCCAACTTGATGGTTCGATAGGGATTGTCTTGCATCTATTGGTAAAGTCCAAGAACGCACATTCTACGTGCATGCCTTTCGAAGTCTCGAAGACGTGACTGAAGTAGCCAACAACTTTACTGCGGACCACAAGCTGGCTGCTTTCTCTTTTGGAGACCCAAAGACGTGCAAGTACATACTGCAGTTCGTCAACGCTGACGCAGGGTTCGCAAACATAGTTCCGAAGGAGCTACTCGGTACGTGAAACTAAATTACGAAACCGGGTTCTTCATCGTTCTTTCTCAGACACTCTTCCTGACTATCTACTAGTTGGCCCAGCAGCACCGCGAGGCTATCCCATTGAGCTTGGCACTCGATACTCTGTGGACATGTTCAGCGTCCCCCGACCACGGTATTCCCAGAAAACGGCCCTCTCCTCTGCATTGGATGGTCTTTTGAGTGGAAGCACCTCTGCAGTAAACGAAATCAAGATTTTGGATGGACTCATGCTGCCAAAAAGAGGACCTATCAAGCAGGACACAGGATATTTTGAGCGTGGTGTCGTGGTTGGAGCCTCTGCTATCCTTCTTCCAATAGTAGTCGGAGCAGGTACAGTCTTGTTCTTTGTAGCGAAGAGCTTGATTCGGCGTTATACGTCCTAGCTTATTATCATGAAGCGAGTTAATGTGTATCAATAATCCTTTTGCCCTCGTCTTCTTGTATAATCTTATAGCGGTGCACCTATCTCTACCGGATATCATCATGATCATAAGCCGTCTACCTTATGTGACTTCTTGAATCTCAAACTTTCGAATGGTCGATCTATCTGTTTCCTGGCACGTTAAAGTCCACATAGCTTTCAGCCCATTGAAGTGTAGATCCCCGCCCCCGCTGCCGCTTTTGCCTTGGTTGTTGGGAGTCGGTCCCCCACATACCTACGTGCCTGCTTCCGCGTGTGGAGGAGACCCCTGCACCCCTCATTCTTATCCTTCTCTGGACCGTAAGCCGGTGGCAGGTATACCACACTCCAACAGGCCGTCCATCAGACGAACATGAAAATCAAAATACTAAATAATCGATCAAGATCAACCACATCACCTTCATTTTGCCTAATCAGAGGTCTCCCTCCAGCTACAGCTTATCCATATACAGAAACCATCAGAAGGCATGTCACTCACTCCTGTCCATTTCTTCTCCCATGGATCGACCATGATGCTGGGCGAGGAATCCCAGTCGGCCGATTACTGGAAGCGCTGCGGTGACGAGGCTCTGGCACGGGGTATCAAAGGCGTTGTCATCATGGTTAGTCACACTTTCATGCTGCTTTTCACCCAGGAGCCTTGTCCTCTCGCAGAATGCTAAATTTAAGTTTACGCAGGGTGCTCACTGGGCTGCTTCTGATCCTGGCGGCATTCAAGTCAGCACGAATCCTAAGCCTGCAAAATCGCCTGTCGCCTATGTACACCCAGACAAGTATATCAATTACGAGTTGAACCCAGACCTTGATGGTGCTGAGCGATGTCTTTCACGGCTGCGGGCTGAAGGATTCAACGCCCAGCCCAGCCCCGAGTTCAACTGGATTCACGACACATACCTTATCCTTATTCGTATGTTCCCAAAGGCGTGTCCGCCAACAACCATCATTTCTATGAACGCGTATTTTGATCCACACTATCATGTACGAATTGGGCTTGCTTTGAGACCATTGCGAGAGGAGGGCTACCTTCTCATTGGGTCTGGGGGGGCAGTTCATAACCTTTTCCGAAATGTCTGGGAACCTATGATTCGTTACGGTGACAACTTTGCACAACCAACACCGCCAGAACCCTGGGCACTCGAGTTTAGACAGAGCGTCGAAGACGCAATGCGTAGTGGAGGTGGTCCACGCCTACGCCGATCCATCACGAGACTAATGAAACATCCTCTTTATCGGGACGCGCATGCGACAGATGATCATTTTATGCCTCTTTGCTTTGTAGCTGGGGCTGTAGGAGGAAAGGCTGATGAAGGAGCACCTGGAGAGTTTGGTGCCGAGGATTGGGAATTGACCAACATGTGTAACAGCCAGTACACTATTGGAACATGGAAGGAACTGGTCACTTGAAAGATTGTTCCAAAGTAGCTTTCACCATTTAGTATTGGTTCAGAATGTAAAGACTTGTCGTGAACTGATGGGTTGTATCACACTCAAATAATCATGAACGTGATAGACGGCATTAAGCGGTTAAGAATTCCTCAATGTGACATGTGCTAATTTGCGATTCGTTATGAACAAGACATGCTACGTTGATATTATTTGCATCTCTGCAGTAAATATGAGCGAGATGTCAGAACAATATATATATAGGGCGAACTACGTGACCTTTTCATCAAACTTGACTATCTAAACTTGTATTGGATTTTCACCTCCTACTACAACCATTTGTTCCTGCTGGGGTAAACAAAGAGCGCATACAGCCAACCAAGCTACTTCTTTGGAGGAATTACCGGCAGGACAACATAATTAAGTATACCAGGCCCAAAACAGATGTGGTTCATGCCTTGAAATTTCTCAGGGGACCTAGAAGCAAGAATCAGCTACGTGTATCACATTGGAACAAATCAGGTTCTAAAGGGCTACTCACCTATCAGACTCGTCGTCGTGCTTAAAGATGCCACAGCCTTGGGTGTCACCGCTGGACACCTCAAGGACCAGTTTCGCGCCTGGCTCGAGCACCACGTTGGTTGGCCAAACCTCAACATCAACCTCATATTGCTCTCCAGTAATGACAGGCTGAACATCTGTGCTCAAATACTCTCTCCACGGAAGATAGTCCCTGTGCTTGGGATGAGAGGTGTTGACTCGGCGTAGACTAACCCTCAGCCACCCCTTGGTGAGGGGCACAGGATCACCAGCTGTTCCTGTATAGTAAATCTCCTTGCCTTGTGCAGATATGTGACGGAGAGTAACGAAGAGGTCGATGTCGGAGGGCGTAGATCTGGCCGGAAGTGCGCTGGCGCTCACTATGAGGTGTGCAACGATATTGCCGGTAATCTCTGTCTCTTTTTCGAATGGTTCCGTGACAAATTGAACGAGCTGGGGGTCCTCCAAGCTTCCTAAGGCCTGGTAGGAAAGCTTGACCGGTCGTGGACTGGCTGTCTTGGCAGACTCAACATCCCGTGTGAGAGACTTGTCGGGTGTCAGGTACCACTTGGTCATCTGGGTTCGAGCAATGGGCCATTCACTCTCGGCGCGTCGAGGGAATTTCCTCTCTGCCTCTTGATCATCGACTCCAGCATCACCCTTGCGCAGGGTCATCATAACGGTTGGCACTTTGCCTTGAGTCCAGCCGGCATCGTCGCTTCCTTTGAGAAAGGCATCCATGAACGACCGCTGAACATCGACCTCCTCCTTGTAGTAAAACGGGAGATCATGGCGACCCGTGATGATCCGGAGCCACTTGTGCTGAGAGCCTGCATGACAGAAGCCCTCAATATTGCCTCGTAGATGGAGCAATATGCCGCCCCAATTAGCAACAGATAGGAGAGGGACATCAATATCACCCAAATCATACTCTTTAGAAGCATAATACTCTTCATCTCGAAATCGATATGTGCGGTTATCAATGGTCTGGTCTTGACGGTTCCGCGCTCGTTCCTCTACTGTCAGGTTACCTTCTAGGGTTTCTGGTGAAGACTTTGGGCGCTTCGGACCCTCGACGTTGATCTTTGAGTTCAGAACAATCTCTTCATCCCTAGGTCTGCCATATTGGTTGGAAACCACCTGACGATTCCACCAAAAGCTAATGAAGTTATTAGAGAGGATTCCTCCGTGACGGCAGCGGTCGCGATAGTAGTCCGACATGCCCTCCCAAGGAATGATAGCGGCCAGTCCTTTGGGCTTACGAGCAGCCACACGCCACTGACTACCGGCATAGTAGCTAATACCCAGAAGGCCAACCTTTCCGCTAGACCAGGGTTGTTCAGCGCACCATTCGATTACCTCGAAAAAGGCTTCGCTGGTGCCACGGGACATTGTGTCGAGGAAGCCTCGCGATTGACCTATCCCTCGCTCGTCGGCTCGTACGACTGCATACCCTTGGCTGGTCCAGTATCCAGGGTCAGGCGTTTCCCAGGCAGAGTGAGCCGACTTATGTTCTGGGTTCAACTGATTGAAAGACTTTGGGTAAAAACTAAGTCTTTATTAGTACCATTGAAGCTGAAACGGAAGTGAGTGGAGTTAGAGAACGGCGAGGAATGTCATACTCTTTGTAGGCTGCGTCCTTGCCGTATGGCCCGTAAGTGACCAGCACAGGAACTCGATCAGAGGTTTTTGGACGATAAACATTGCAGCGCACAAGTCCATCACTTGAAGTGAGCTCGACTGTTGCGTTCTCTTCGTAGATGTATGGAAACGAATCAGAGTCGACCCGATGTAGATCGTTGCGTATCTTGTTAGGCATATTGGAAGAAGTTGATTAAGCTCTGTAGAAGAAAGTACCAGATGTGCGCCCGCTAGTCGTGACAGGCTACAGTAGAGATGGTATTTAGAGCTATACATAAGTACCAAAGTACAAGTACATGAGTGTCTTGGTTGAATAAAATTGTGGGTATTGATTGATTGCTGTGAGGGGTCATCTCGTCAAGGTCCGGTCGTGGTCCGGCCCCGGCCCCTCAGAGCGAAGCCGATAGAGCGGGGCCGATGTGGAGGAGAAAAGCAGCGCAAATCGAACTCAGTCCGGCCCGCATGAACCTTAGACGTTTATCGCCGCACCTCCCAACTTGTCTAGAAGTTGCTGCAGATTCTCGACTAAGGGAGGGATAGCATCATAATGCGAGAAATTAGCGCCGAGAATGCCTAGAATATAATCCACGATCGCTTCTCGATCCATCAGGGAAATGGGCGTGTTACTGCCTTGGAAAACACTTGGTTGGATGGCCGCTGCAGAGGGTAGCCCTCGACTGATGAACCTCTGTACGAGTGGGGTTTCAGGTCCATTTAGACAGACCATCTCCTGGTTGCGTATAGAATCATCCTTATCAGTCCCTTTGACATGTGACACCACCGCGTAGGCCCACATGGCAAGGTTCGCTTGGTAGAGGGCAATAGTGTAAAAGCCTCGCAGACGAGCTGGGCCGAACTTCTCCGCCGCCCTCACAACCTGACCCGCGTGCCATATTGCTTTCCGTGACTCTTGACTGTTGGTCCAGTCTGAAAGCAGGGACAGAGCGCGACGAGCATCATTTTGGTCTCCCTTTCCCGCAAACAACTCAACCTCTTCGAAAGGTATATATAAGTGCATATGGACGAGCTCGCACAGCATGTCTGCCGGTCCGTCCTGCCACCCTGCGTCGCCCTCTAGCATATGGACACGAAAACGATGCAGAAGCTGGATGATCTCCTGTTGTCGAAGAGTCAAAGCCGGGTCTGAGTGCCTCGGCTTGTCCAGAACGGCAATGGTTTGGAGACACTGCCAAACCATTCCCCAGATACCGGAGACGATAATGAGCTGGCAGAATGGGGCATCATAACTACTGTCGACCTCTGCACCATCGCGAAAGTAGTCGAACAGGCTGATCCTGGTTTGCTGGCGCTCATCGTTCAAGTATAGTGCTTTCCACGCTTCTGCATCTGTAGCGAGCCATAATGCTCTTGACTCGGGCAGCGGCGTCTTGAGCTCAGAGAAGGATATCAATGGACACGTTGACATGGAGATACTCACCTGAGTATCCATAATGAAAGAATGATATACAAGCCTGTTGTAACTTTCTTGCTCTATCCATGCGAGCCACTTGCCGTGCAAGATTTCCCCGGTGTCTTCTGGCAGGGGAGGAGCAGTCCGGCGGCATATCTTGCCAAATCTTCCACCACGCCGTAGCATCTGTGTCTGAATCAGCAGCCGTTCGATAGAAACATGCGCCAAGAGTAAGATAGGAAGACTGTGAAGCTTACTGTGAAGGGCATCTGACGCTGACTCTCTGCAATTTCCATCTTCCTCTTCAAGCCACTCCACAAACCCATCTCGATATCAAGGACAAACGCTTGCAGAGCCCAGAGACTTCTGGTTAATGAATTGGCGTTTTCAAATATGTTAGGCAGTGACAGGCGTGCCACCTCATGTAAAGCAAAACCGAGCGAATGCAAAATTTTGCGATCGGTAAACGTGGTGCCGAGATTGACAATGGTTAGAAGAAGCTCTGGACCCTGTTGGTTTGGTTCGAACGAAGGACCGTGTATCCATGAGTCGGTCTGAAGACGATGGTGGGAAAAAAAGCTCCCGATGAGCTTGGAGAGAACCTCGGGGTGCGGGAATGCTCTGATGATGGCGAGCTTGCTTTCGGGCTTGCAAGCGTTCAGTGTCAACAGCAGCATCTGGTCCCGCTTGTTAACCAAAAGTGGGCTGAACCGTTGGGTACTGGTTTCGAAGCTCGCCAGCTCGATCGCGTCCTGTGGGCTCTCTCCCAGGACCGACAGCGCTTTGATGTTGAAATTGAGGTGATCATTCTGGGAAGGCTCCCATATTCCCAACGCGGATTCCTTGTATGCCTCGCGGCCCAATTCAATCGAGCGAGCATCCGAGGTTTGATGTGGCTGCTGAGGGATAGGGTTAGTAGCTGTGGGTGCTTTTGGCTCGAATGACGTTCCGTTGTAGTAGAATGATGGACTATAGGGCAGATCCCACAGACCCAAAGCAACATCATCGAAGCTCGTGTCGCCGTCGGCCCTGAAGTCTAGGAGGCCATGGGATCGGAGCGGGTCGAATCCAGCATCGATGCTAGACAAGTCGAGCTGGTCGAGGGGGCGGCTCTCCTGGCCCTCCAGGGGGGTCATGACGCCTTTCAAGAAGCTGGAGAAGTCGTATTCGGATAAGGGTAGGTGATTAGGCGGATCGAATGTAGGTATTGACGGTTCTTGATCTGCTTGACACGACAATCAGCTTCCAGATTGGACACTCGGCAGCACCACGTTCCTTACCCATTGTGGATTGAGCGCTGGCTGTCGACGATACCTTGTCGCCTACATCTATATTTCGAGCCTCCCGCTCGCAAG
Organism: Fusarium lateritium; assembly: GCA_014898835.1. NCBI lineage: Eukaryota > Fungi > Ascomycota > Sordariomycetes > Hypocreales > Nectriaceae > Fusarium > Fusarium lateritium. The sequence goes on from JAAVTZ010000211.1 coordinate 123,202, forward strand.
TGATGCCTTTGGTCACACAGCGCTTGCAGGAGGCATCTTCATCGCATTTGAGCTTGGCTGTTGCACAAGCCTTGCACGCCTGAGAAACGCGGGGGGCAGGATTTGACGCTCGTTTAAGCCGCTTGCTGCCAGACTCGCTGGGATTGTGACCTGCCTCATGCCGCTTGAGAAGATCGCTGGACGCAACAGGATGAGCAAGCACGTCAGTTGAGAATCGAGGAGTGGGATTACATACCGTCGCCCAAAAGCCTTGTCGCAGACTTGACAACGAAAGGGTTTATCTTGTAGATCTGCAGCAATTGTTAGTTCAAAGCAAAGCAAAGCAAAGCAAGTCGCATTGTGGGAACGGCCACTGACGAGATCGGATGTGACGCGTGAGGTGGTCGATGCGCCCAAAAGCACGTTGGCAATAGGAGCATTGGAACTCGCTTCTCTGGGGAGACGACGCCCGTCTCTTTGTCCCGACCTGGGCATCCATAGCTACGGTATCGCCGGGCCAAGGTACAGAAGCGATGGTTATGACCTTGCTTGTCTCGAGGCTAAAGTCATGGCCGTGATCGGCAACGAGAGCTGGAGCTGCCCTGAGGCATGACTTGCCGCGCCTCTTGCCGAGGCCGATCAGAAGGCGGACTTTTAAACTAGGGGGACGCGGCCAAATGCGGGGTAACTAGTTAGCGACAGCTAGTCTCGATATGGCACTATACTAGATTTGTCTAGCTTGCTAGTCTGAATTATAGTCTAGAGGCTAGTGCTCCATCAGATGATCGACGCTAAAGAACACAGCAAATACGGCTATTTCTTTTGTCTTATTGCTAGCCATAGGGTAGCCCAAGGAATCATGATCATATCATACTAATTATACTATCACACGATGTGCAGATTTTCCAAACCCTCCAAACCATTTTGGTCTCCCGCCTTGAGATATCCAGCCACTACTCCTTGCGGGTCCCATTTCCTCCTGATGTCCATGAGTTTCTTGCCTTGGTCCTGCCTCCAGTAGCTGGTCAAGCGTTTTTGGAAATCGGCGTCTCCCAAATACGATCCTTCTGACTCCCGTTTTACCTCATCGAAGATACGTTTAAGCCACGATTGGCATTTGAGGTCATCGACCTCATCTTCCCAGGCTACATAGGCAGCATAATAATGATCAGTCTGCATCGAGAGCGCCATGTCTTCCATAGTACCATCCTCGACACTGCGTCGGGAGCCGGGAGCCATCGCGTACCAAAGAGTAAATGACTTTTTTGTGGGGAGTGATGTGAAGGACTCTTTGAGGACAGAAACCACGTCGGCATCATTCCGGATATAAGAATTGTCAACTGCCCATCGGTGACCCTCAGGGTTGGCAGAATACTGATCATCGTACTGCTCTGCTAGTGAAGTCGGCTTGCAAAACCACGAAATTACATGACCTGGTGGAGCTGAGTCCTGCGCCGGTTGCAGCGCAGAGCGGGCTTCTCCGTCACTGTTCTTGAAAGTGACGAAAGAAATCAATATATGCTCTCCTTCCCGGCCTGGTATATGTTGTCCCACCGCAACGACCTCAGTGCCCTCGTCGAATGTAGGAGCGAGCTATGGACTGTTTTAGCGGAATGATCACCAAATCGGAGGACAAGCCTGGAGCAGGGCATGGTGAACCTTTAGAACCCAACTAAACGCCGCTTCGTAATCTTTCTTCTCATATATGTAGGCCGATGAACGCATGTAGTTGAAGGCAGGCATTGTTTGGATATAAAATCTCGTAACAACAGCCGGGAATCCTGTTTCAAGAGGCAAAAGGAATTAGAAAGATAGCCATCTCTTAGTGAGGAGAAAGCTCACCTGGTCCCGATCCACGTGCCGCCCAATACAATTCAGTGTTGGTGGTTTCATCACAATGTCGCCTCTCCCCATCTGCCGTCACCACATCGAGAGCCTTCAACCTTTCGCAGGCGAAGCCCCAGTTCTATGAATATCTTGTCAGTCAGGATACTATTGAGTTTATCTCAGCTACTTTACCTTGCAATTCCACCCCATGCCTCCTTGCAGAAGGAATCCTCCAAGAGCAACCTCTGGGCAATGACCACCAGGGAACATGCGGCCATGTGAGCCCAGCAGCTTATTGACCATTCTCCCAGTCATGCTGGGTGATGCCTGTAGCACTCCGGTGCTTTCGTCGAGATGAAACTCGTGGTACTTGCCTAGGTCGATAAGAATGGCGCCCTCTCGCACACTCCAGGCTGCCCAACTATGACCACCAGACCGCACCGAGACACGGGCGCCAAGAGTGCGTGCAAGCCGAACAGCTTCTACGATATGATCCTCCCTAGTTGCTTCGACGACGGCGAGAGGCTGACTGGATGGTCGGCGGTGATTGAAGACGCGGCCTACCCTGGCCCTTTCCCAACTCACATCGCCTCGCCAGGTGATGGGAAACGAAGGAGGCAGCTGAGATTTTGCCCGGGCAAGAACATCAATTTGCGTCATGGTTGTTGGTTGGGTAGAGTGGAGTTTGGCAGGGACGGTGATCGGGCTAATTTGCGTGTGCTGTACTGTACAACTAGCCACCTTTCTTTCGCCCTTATACGATGAGAATTTAGTGGGTAGGCAGTCTAGATGCTTGCGGAGCCGTGGCCGAGGCCGTTCCATCCTAGCATGATCGGTTGGCTGTGGGCGCTCGGACTTGCTTCCCGATCACACTGGGACCACATTCCGAGAGGAGAAGGTCTTGGCTTGCCTAGGGGCGGCCCCCCTCCCCCCAGCCGGTCGTAGGTGCTCAAAAAAGCAGAGGGGGTACCTGTAAGCTTCAGGACTAAAACTCAAATCTTCAGGGGACCAGTGCAAAGCCCACTAAATTTCAAAGTCTTGCGAACAACAATCCTTGAATTCCGCGCTTCAAACCACACCACAAGCTAGGAAAAGCTCGGCCATGTCGACACAACAGCCCCTTGCTGGCAAAGTAGCCATTGTCTCAGGCAGTGACAGCGGCATAGGTTTTGCCATTGCCCATGAGCTTGCGTCTCGTGGAGCATCTGTCGCCATCAATTACCCATTTTCCCACCAAACAGACAATGCGAACAATAAGGCGGCGTCTCTGCCAACCAAATGCATCGCCGTTTGCGCCGACATGGGTACAACCCAAGGCCCCAAGAAGCTGGTCGAGGCAACCGTCCAAGAGTTTGGTAGCTTGGACATCGTCGTCAACAACGTGGCGCTAGCAGTCAATAAACCGCTTGAGGAGCAGACCTTGGAAGACTGGGATCTACTGATCAATGTCAATGGGCGCAGCACCTTCCTTCTGACCCAGAGCAGTCTTCCACACCTGACGCGAGGAAGTGGACGAATAGTCAACATCTGTTCGGCTAGCTCACGAGGCGCTCCACCCTTGCAGACCATCTATGCCGGGACCAAGGGCATGGTGGATTCCTTCACCAAATGTTGGGCCAAGGAACTTCCCCCCAAGTACGGGTGCACGGTAAACGCCGTATCTCCAGGTCCTACCAAGACCGAGGGCTTTCTGGCTGCGGGCGAAGAAGCCATGCGTGTCTTGCAGCCGGCAATCGACGCTACACCTGCAGGAAAGCGCATGGGTACGCCAGAAGAGATTGCGTTTGCTGTTGGGTTTCTATGTGATGAGCGGGCAAGCTGGGTCAACGGTGTACATTTGGCTGTGAACGGAGGACTTCACATAGATTAGTTGTTATTACATCGTAGGAAAATCACACTCACAAACCCGTTGCGACAACGAGAAAGATGGACAATCCAAATCATACCATAGACTGCGTGAATGATGATCCTTCCATTTGAACTCGCGGGCCTATACTATACTGAAATACCAACGCCGCGGTTTGTTTACTCATGGGAATTGAGAGAAAGGCTGCGATGACAATAGACAGTAAAGGATTGTGACAAACACATTCTACCAGTGACTGGTTCTGTTGAAGTGAGTCACTACCGAACACAAATTCAAATGTATAGTGGAATGTAGTAGGGTTAACAATTGGACCCATGTGGGTAGTGGGTACTCGAATCAGTGCCTGTGACACTACAGGTACCCGAAAAGCAATATTCTCAAATGTGTAGTACAGTCACGTCTCCCTGGATTGACTTACGATCTCTCAAAGTTAATGGTCTTGATTCGAGTTTGCTCTGTAGTGCTACATTTCGCCGTAACAGATTCAATCGACCGTTCTCAATCCTTGATCAAAAGCCTATTCACCAACCTCACGATCCTTATTCCAGTGGACCAATGCCTCAATGAATCCCCAACTCCAGGTAGCTTGGCGCACCTGTCGACCCCAAATATACATAGGAATCCAGCACAAAAGGACCGCCCCTGAGATCCCTGCCATGGCACCAAAAGCGTTTGCATAACCGCTCCCATCAATCCACGGGTTAGTGTAGAAGGAGAGAAGGAAACCGAAGGCGGCTGTGACACGTTAGAATATTGGAGCCTCTCCCTACTGGGACATGGAAGGGTTCATTTAAGGGTAAACTAACACTTGAACGCATGCTGTGTGACTGCTAACTCTCCTGCAACTGGGCGGTAGCTATCGATAGTGTAGACCAAGCTGATATTAGTAGCTTGGACGATCGAGAAGTTCACTATCATTTCTTATTAGCCTGTATACACACCTATAAAAGCTCGTGGTAGACTTACAAAGACCCAGGCCGATGGTGGGTACAATCCAGTGCCACCTGTGGGCGATGCCCACGCCGTACAGAACTAGCGCAAGAGGTGCGGTAATGAGCGAAATAGTGATAGCAGGCAATCGCATTTCTGGCTGCCGAATGCCGTTATTGCCACGAGTGAGCCTATCAGCTACAATATCACTAAATCGACCGCCAAAGAACGCTCCGATACCGGCCCCGATAGGGCAGGCAACAAAACATAAACCAGCTTGCCACGGCTGGAATCCGTAAGTGTTGCTATAAGCAAGAGCGAAATTAGAACTAATGGCGACGAGAAATCCAATCGTAACAGACATCACAAGAGTAGCCCAGAGTACTGGAGGAAGAGTGAGAAGGATAATCGGGCGAACGAAGAGCTTGAAGAAGGATTCCCTCGTATGTACGCCAGTGTACATTGACAAGCCTTGTATATAGCTGCGCTTGGGGGGTAGAGAACCGGATACGGGTCGGCATGCTGAGATGTCTTCAGACTGAACAATCTCAGGGTCCATATGCTCATCTTTTGTATGTTGCGTATGAGCTGTATTGGGTCCATTGACTGTCCGTGTCTCGTCCGGACTGCCTTGGCGGTTGTAGACAGTCTCTGGGAACGTGAAGACGATCAGAACGGTACACGTCCCGATCAGAGCCACTGAGACCCAGTAAATATATTGCCATTCTAGGTTGATAGTGATGAGCCCGGAAAGGATGATTCCAGCTCCCACACCGGCGGATAGAGCTGTGGTGTAGATACTATTTGTTATGTTAGTCAACGTCAACTCTGTGATCGAGCAAGGCCGCTTACGCCATGATGGTACCTCTCTCGTGCAAGAAGAACAAGTCCGAGATGGTTAATGGAGCTAGGCACTCAGCTGCGCCAGATGCAGCGCCCATACAAATTCGTGCGGCTAAGGCACTACTATATGTATTTGCAGCGCCAGCCCAGGCAGAGACACCAGTATATAGTACGAAAGAGATAACATAAATCGGTCGGCGTCCAAACTTGGTGATAAGGGGCATCCAGATTAGGTTCCCCATACCTTGGAGAAGGGCGGTAGAGGTAAAGAAGTAGGCGATTTTAGCGACATGCTTGGCGAAATCGGGGCCAGGCGGTCCGAAATAAAACTCAGTGATACTGACGATGGCGACTGTTGGCCCAGCAGCTAAGAAGTTACTGAAGAAGATGGCGCAGGAGACGAGAACAGCGATATAGACACGGTAAGGCTTAGACCTGTGTTATGCTTAGCCGGGGAATATCCATACTACACGGAGATGTCGGACGAGAACATACCAGTTCAGAGGGTCATTAGGATCATTCGTCGGGGTTGGGATGAGGATGATTTCGTTGGTCTCCTCGTTGCGGAGGCGAAGTCCTCCTAGATTGTTGGGCTGGGCACTGGAAGTGCCCGTATCAATCTTGGAAGCGGGACAGGACATGGTAGCGATAACTACAAGAGATGATAGTTGTCTCTCAGAACCTTCCACAATGTATGATGTTTGGAGAGATGGTAAGAGGAGATGGAGGGGGAAACTCCACAATCACCAAAGACATGATAGGATATATTTATCCACGTCCAGTATTCATACGACCTCTTGATATCGAGAAGAGAAAAACAGTTTCGGCATTCGCATAACGTTGTCTGTCCGAACTCTAGTGCACACGGCAACGCGGATGAGGGGGCTCGACCACTAGCCTCCCTTCCCCACGGGGTTTGTCGCAGATCTAGCCAGATCCAGAGCCGCTAAATCTCTTCGCCTACCAAGCTGCAGAGACCCAGAAATTACAAGGATGCCTATCTGTAACCTGAGGCACAGCTAGATACGTACAGTACCAGGATCCTCCAGGATTATGTCAAACCGTGTCAATTAATGAAACAAGAAGAGGGAATTTGTGCCAAGAAGACAGATACACGCGTTCTGGGACATATTGATGTATCGTTGGAAGTATTATTTTCTTATTATCGTCACTGGTCTATGGCTTGTTATTCATGCTCCGTCGCTGTAGTGAAGTGTACCGCCAATAGTCTGCCCTGCAAATATCCCCTTTTCAGCTTGAAAGGATAGCTTTCTCATACCCCATCCCAAGCATACCAAGGCGCGAGAAAGAGATTTGCCCTTGTCCATCCCACGTTGTATTAGTCTATCGTGGTTTCATCTCAATCTTGCCGAAGGTGCTGACCACAAGCCGACCGGAGGCGGCCTCACCCCCTCAACTCTCCAATTCCTCTTTCTCGGCCCCTCATTCTGTCCGGGGTCTGGGGACACGCGCTGGGAAAGCTCGGGGCGGGACCACAATGGCGGCAATCTCAACCTGAAGAGGTTAGTATCTGAGCAGACTAAACCCGGTTGGCGCCCGCCTTCAACACCATTTGATAAGATTCGAGTTAAACGTCCTCGATAAACAAGCTTGTCTAGCATGCAAAGCGGAAGAAGACTGCAACATAAACGACAAAGGTCAAGGCGAGCTTTTCACATATATTGACACACCAAACGATCCAATTTCCTGGGCTGTGGCTGATAGAAGCACGTCCTGTCACCATGTCTCCAACACAATCCACCAATAACGCCCATAATGGGTCTCAGATTACCACAAATGGCTCCGATGCCGTCGTTGAGTCTCGTGGACTCCACGTCGTTATCATTGGGGCTGGTATAGGTGGTCTCACAACAGCCATCTTCCTCCGCAAGCAGGGCCATCGCGTGACGTTGCTAGAGCAGTCTAGATTTGCTAACGAGGTTGGAGCGGCAATGCACTTAGCACCAAACGCTAATGGACTACTGCGGCGAATTGGTATCTATGGCGAGAGTATAGGTGCAAATGTCTTCGAACGGGTAAGTGACCGCAAAACACATTGCAGAAAAGCTCTTGCCAGGCGGTGCTAACCGGGGACTGCTTGCTTGCACAGATTACCGAGTTCAATTCTAGCAACGAAACTATACGTGATGCCGATATTGTAGAGTCCAACAAGAAATGGCAGCATCCCTGGCACCTCGTACACCGCGTGCGTTTGCACCAAGAGCTCAAACGTGCCGCAACTTCGCCAGAAGGCTCTGGCATACCTGCGGAGCTCAGAACGTCCAGCCGTGTTGTTGATGTGGATACGTCAACGGCCACTGTCTTCCTGGAAGATGGTAGTCAACTTCAGGGAGACTTGATCATCGGTGCCGATGGAGTTCATGTGAGTGATCATGCTTCCAGTTTCAAAACTCGCGCCGCTTTGTGAGACTCACATACTAACAACGGGTTTTACCTATCAACAGTCCAGATCACGCGAGAAAATAGCTGGGAAAGACGTCAAACCGCATAGTTCCGGAAAAAGTGCGTTTAGATTCCTCGTGCCTCGTCAAGCAGCCCTCGACGACCCGGAGACCGCCCAGTTTGCTAAGCACAACGGTCAACTCATCATATGGTATGGCTTGGACAGACGTGTTGTCATGTACCCCTGTGACGATAACACGATGTTCAACTTTGTCTGCATCCATCCGCGAGAGGAAAGCAATTCGGAGAGCTCGGAAGGTATGTTTCGATCCAGACTGTTGATCTTGCAAAGTTCGCTAATGGAAGCTTGAAAGACTGGAGTACCGACGCCAACATGCCGGTGCTACTCAAGGTCTACAAGGACTTTGACCCCGCCTTGCTGAAACTTCTAGGCAAGGCGAACCCAGAGTCCCTCAAAGTATGGGAGTTGCTGGATATGGAAGTTCTATCAACATGGGTTGATAAGAGACTGGCTCTTCTTGGTGATGCCGCGCATCCTTTTCTCCCTCGTAAGTATCTGATCTCCACCTCGTCTCGCATCTGATGTGATAACACTAACATTGTCGTCTCTCAGATCAGGGGCAAGGTGCTGGTGTTGCCATCGAAGACGCCGCCTCCCTCGCAGTGGTTCTTCCACCGGGCACCTCCGCAGCACAAGTTCCCGAGCGACTGCAACTTTACCAAGACTTCCGTTACGAACGGGCAAACCGTATTCAAGAATACTCTCGCCAGGCAGGAAAAGACCTAAATGATCAGGACTTTGACAGTGAGTAGTCCAAATATCCAGACGCCATCCTGTTTAAGCTGAGATTAACCACCATTCGACTCTAGTGATGGAGTATACCAACTACAACATGGGTCACGACGAGTGGGATCACTCCACGAACTGTTTCCGGAAGTGGGATTGGGCTCAGAAGCCCCATCTTTACTGGCGGATGCCTATCTCGTTCGGTCCCATGCCCGGTCCACGTCAAACCTTCGAAGGACTACCGAGGAGCGCTACCCAGTCAACCTTTACAACCGCCTCTATCAAATTCAAGACCTCGCGGACCCTTCTACAGAACCTATTCCCCTCTACCTCGTTCCGTTTCAAGAGCCCAGGTACTGTCGCGTACGCCAGCTTCTCGCAGACCACACTCAAGCGAATGGAGTGGTTAGGCGGCTCGGGCTATCGACACATAGGTCTGTACATCCATGGTGTCCAGTACGTACAGAAAGATGGCACCGAACGCGACGGAACATTCTTACCGATCCTGTGGGAAAGCCTTACCGATCCCATTGTTAGTGGTCGGGAAGAGCTGGGAATGCCAAAGCTGTATTGCTCAATTGATATCTGGAAACGCACAAACAGTTACCGAATCCAGACAGGGTGGCAAGGCGTCAACTTTGGCACATTTACCCTCGAAGGCCTCAAAGAAACCGATCCAGGTGCTTCTAAGGGGACAATTGGAGGGGAAGATGATGAAGGAATCTTTGCTTACAAGTATATTCCCAAGGTAGGGGAGCGCGGTCAGGCTGACGTGCAGCATGCTACCTTCGTACCTCACGCAGAAGAGCAAAGCGTCGTGCCAAGCAAAGTGCTAAAGATTTTTACCGCTGAGAAAGCGAGCTTCGAGTTTAATCCACACGATTGGGAGGCTCTGCCGACACTCCACCATGTTGTCTCGAGGTTGGCGGAACTCCCGGTATATGAGGTTATAGGGGGGAAGGTTGTGGAGGGACTTGGAGTACCAGACGTATCTAGTGCTAGGCGAATAGACTAAGTAGATAGCTTCAACTAACGTGGTAAATAAGCTTGTGCGTCATAGAAGTATGTGAGCAACTACACTTTATAACCAGAAATAACCTACCCGATAGCATATTACATCCTCAATGAAAATAGTTAAAACTCTATTGAAAATTATACTCTGAAAAATATTGAAGCGTGATAAAAGCATAATTTTTCTGGACTTTTAAAAAATAGCATCAGGGGAAGCTTCCTTTTCCTTCGACACGATTGAATAAAGAACCAATAGATTTGTCACTCATACATGTGGCTTCGAAGCCGAGAGGATTAGCGAGTCTGAGTCCCCTTCCTACACGTCCGTAAAGAATTGACCCTGGGGTTATACGACTTCGCGGCTAATATATCGTCTTCTGGTAAGCCCGGCTATCAAAAGCCAAGACTAACACTCGTGTTCGCTCCCTGTATCTGACCTGGACTCTAAATGATGTAAGTGTGAGCCACAAGCCACATGCAGGGGACAAATCAGTCGATCAGCGGCCATGTGCTACTTTTCCCAATAGCCGTACACGTCCATACTAAGCTAAACGAGTTGGGAAAACGGGTTGTCGCCTTCATGTACGAGGCGTAATCCTAGATAATCCTGGGTTTCCACGATCTAGTGGAGTTAACACTCTAGAACCTTCGCTATTTACCACCACTACGTCAGTAGCGGCGCCCGCCACACAAAGCCTTCCATCCGTGCCACACAAGTACAGGCCGCTAGAGAATCCAGCTGAAGGCTTGCTTTTCAATTCCGCCCGCAGCTTAGGCCTAGCCAGGTACGATTGTCGTCTTAAAATCAAGCCTGGCAGCCATCTTCTATTTCGGGCGTGGCGATTTACTACGAATGGTTTCTAGGATTTCTAGGTGCTCAAGATTCGAAGGAGGATGCACAGCTTCGATCCCGTGGTTGTACGCCCAGAACATTCTCCAATTTAGTGTAAACTTTCTGTGGGCTGACACACAAGATTTCCCCTGATTTATTGTACAGTCTATCGAATGTACCTGAAAGCCAGGTGGATTGCGGCGAGATCGCGTCAAACGTTTACGCTTAAGAGAATCTTCAGGAGCCTAACCCTGCATTACAAGATGGCGTGGCTCCCGTGTCCCTTACTCCAGCACCAAGTGGACACAGATCAACAACTCCGAACATGGCCTTGTCTTCGACCGTTGCCGTTGATATTGCCATCGCGTGTATCTGCGCGACTTTGATCCTGTCACGATGTGTGTATCGTATCTATCACAGGTGCAAGGGCCACGCGGGGTCTCATCGACTCTGGCATGCTGATGATGTCCTCATGGCTGTTGCGCTACTCCCGCTCATCACGCGGACGATTTGTATTTCCTTATCTTTCTCATATAATCCCTCCCATACTCGAGAACCCGCGACCGCAGAAGAGGCCGCGGCCGAGAATATGACTGTCGAGAGACTTCAGCATGATCGGACTCTTGCACTACAGCTAGTCGTTGGTGCGCGATTGAGTTATGCGCTCTTGTGAGCTTCCTTTCGCATCGTTATCTGATCGTATACTGAGCTTCTAGCCTCTGGTGTTTGAAAGCCGCTCTTCTGTACTTTTACTCTCGCTTTGTTCGGGTAATGGCCTGGAGTAAGATCGCAGTCACAATATTGTGGTGGGTCTTGGGTCTTTCTTGTATCATCGTTCTCGTGACGATTCTAGTCGAATGCCGCCCAATATCTTTGTGAGTATCGATTAGAGCAGCTGTCGACAAATTTACTAATCGTTTTAGAATGTGGAAACTCACTTCTGAAGAACTAAGTATGATCCATTCCCGCAGCAATAACTGCCTACTATCATTAACACAAAGTAGGACCAACGTGTTCTGACGGCATGATGGGCTTCATTGCTATGGCCGTATGCAACATCACGACTGATTTCGCCCTTCTCATCTTGCCATTCCCAACACTGGCAGTTACTAGGCTGAACTTGAAGACGTACGTCAGCCACTGTCAGTATACTCATTTACTTTGAGCTGATAAATGGCAGCAAACTCCAGCTCGGCGTTCTATTCGGTATCGGCATTCTGCTGATCGTAATCACAATAGTGCGCGTGCCACTAATCCTAAATGACTCTATGTCACAAAAGTCTCGCTCAACTGCAAGTGCCCCAGTCACGACTTTAGTCACAGTAGCTAATAACAAATAGTGGGCTACTATCGAGATCCTGTGCGGATGCATAGTTGCGAACACTCCATTTTTTTATGGAATCGTGAGAGAACTTCAACATAACAAGGGTACTCAGCCTTCAGTCACCGATCCAAGCCGAACAGGAGGCCCTTACTATTTACAAAGCAAAGGGATGGATCAACAATCCTACGAGCTAGAGCCTGCAAGCAGTATGGGGAACACTAGTTCTCGAGAGCTTGTTACACTTCCATAGTCTTTTCTTAACCACTGTATATTAGTTCTTGCTTCTCGGTAACGTTACTCTATACCATCTAAGACTGCCTAATGCATCACCAAAACTCGGCTTCTTCCGTGAAAGTTCAAAATCTTCAATAACATCGCTTTGGCACTGATACAAGGCGGCTGGCAAACTGAGACGTGTGTTGCAATATTTCCCTTGTCAAAAACTAGTCTCGGACTCTTTTTCTTCCTCTGCTCCGTAGAGAAGCCTGGTTTTGTCAGCGCTGCTATGTCAACTAATAATGTCAAAGTCCTACTGATGGTGTTAGAGTTGTGGTGTACGTAGGCGAAGTCATCATGGAATGTTGTCTCGAACCCTAATCGGGAAGGCTTTGTCTTGAGATAAAGGACTACACTAATGTAGCTTTTCTTTTCGGTGTCCCTCACCTGCTGCCACTCAACCCGCTTGGCGAGAATTTCTCCCTGTCAATGTGCTATTACGTGCTAATATCTCGAAGTGTATGGAAAAACAGTTAAGTAAACAGGCCCAGCATACGGACAATTCCTCGAAGCTCGGATTTGTGCTTTGCTGTCGCACTACTCTCGCCTGTGTACAAATCAGGTGCACACTGCTCGAGCCCTCAGGGCTCAGGTTCTCAAATTACCCGGGACTTTCCACACGCTAGTGCTGACTAAAAGCCCAACGGTGCGGGAGACGGCCGGGGGGCGGCGGCGGCTTACCGACCAATCATGCTCGACCAAAGCCGACACAAGCTGGAAGGAAGTCATCGAGAGTTGGTGAAAGTACCTAGTTACATATGTTTTGGATGCAGCAGAAATCAAAGGATGGAAATTTGAACAGCAGATCTAGTTCAGGTGACTTCCAAGCAGTTGTTAGGCCGAGCTTGGTTTGTAGACACATGTATGAATTAGTTATGATGAGTTGCTCTTATCAGAAGAGGAGTATAACCACAGTCAGCAGGCAATATGGAGATTTCGCAAATACAACCATGTACACTGATAGTTTCCGGTCTATCAGCATTGCGATCTAGCACGATGGTCAGGCCGCGCTAGGTTTAAAAGTTGAGAAAAAGACCGAAAACAACGTAAAGGAATACTAAAATCTGGGGTAAAAGTGTATGCGATTAGAAGCGCGCCAACTAGCTGATCAAACTTCAACCGTCCTTGGATACTAAGCCGACTATAGGGTGACGAATGAAATTATTGGAAGTCCGTCTAACAGGAGGTTCTATTTTTCTCACCTTTTTGTTTCGTTCTGTAATTCCGATATATTCCACCGGAGAAGCCCATCGGAGAGGTCAGCCAGAAAAGTTCACTGCAGAAGCCCACCGGAGAAGCCCACCGGAGAAGCTCACTAGCAATCTTAGCTGTGGGCTACATCTTCACCATAGACCGTCTCCTACTTGTAATTCAGACGGGAAATAATGATGAACACTAGGATTACTATAGAGAAGCGGTGGATCATCCACATGAATGGGCGACATCTCCGCATAGCGCTCATCACCTTTGATCACATTATCCAATCGCAGCATCCCGTTGATCTTTCTTCATCCTTCACATTCTCCTCTTTCTGCTGTTTCAATTTATCTTGGATCACTTGGCTTGGTGTTTACTGGGTTCGGGCGGCCTAAATTGATTTCTATTGGTCCACATGCCGCCTCGCACTACCCCTTGAGCCCCCAAACATTGATGGACACTCAAAGACGTATCTGACATTCCAATAAGAGACATTGCCACCTGACCTAGCTTTAGCAGTATTCTGGGGTACCCCGTTACGTGTGATAGAAATGCGGGGATGCGGGGACGCATGGATCAGGAAACTGAACACGAGAGGAATCTGCAACCAGAAAGGATATGGCGAATGTGTTGAAGAATCTCGAAATGGTCTTGGCATGAATTTCGACATAGACAAGACGTGATGTATTAAAGAGGGACAGCTCGCCGGCTTCGAAAGAGACTCCTTCCAAGATAGACACTATCCAGAATCCTATCCACAATCAAACTTTTTTTGTTCCCAATAACCCAATCATGAAGCTCGACATTCTCCTCCCGTTCCTGGGATACATCACTTTGGTAGATGCTAGTATTCTACACTCGCCCGTCAAACGAAGCCAGGGCACCGCAACGGTGTCTTTATCGCAGCCGTCGGGCACTCCTCGACAATTGGGCTCTGGTGTCCTCTACGGCATCCCAATCAATGATGGGAAAGTGTCTACGCAGATTCCTGACAGCTTCTACAAAGACATCGGCTTCAACTATGGTCGAGCTGGTGGTGCGGCCTGGCGATCGCCTCATCGAGGATGGGCCGTGAGCCTGGACGAATACCCCGTAAGTTCTAATCTCTGACCTCATGACTTGAAGCGCGCAATGCATTAACTGATCCCTCAAAAAATCTAGTTTCGATTCCAGGCTGTGTTGTCAAACTATCGCACTACACGCAAGTTTGGCGCGCCCTTCATCTTACTTCCTCACGATCTTTGGGGCATTGACAACAAAGGTTATCCTCTCCCCGGTGATGATGGTGATTGGAGTAAATACGACGCTTTTCTCACCAAGATGATATCGGATATCAAAGCGAACGACATGACTTCGGATCTAGTCATTGATATCTGGAACGAGCCTGATGGAAGTGGCTACTGGCCCCGGCCGCAAGCTCAGTACCACCAGTTGTGGGCCCGAACCTACAATCGCCTGAGGTATGATCAAACCGTCGGTATCCTTGGCCACTGGCCAATTTCATGCTACTTGTCCCAACAAGAGACTAACGTAGTTAACTCCCTCTAGGTCGGGTCTTCCTGGAGCGAAGATTGCGGGTCCTGCCACGGCTTTCGGCCCAGCGGCCAACAATCCAGTTTTCACTGCCTGGGCGGAGTTTGTAGCCAAGAATGGAACCGTTCCTGACATCTACACCTGGCACTCGCTGTCGCGAACCTTGAGCCCTCAACGTGAGGCGGATTTCTTCCAGAAGCAGCGGAGTGACCTAGGGCTGCCCTCTAAGCCAATCATCATCAATGAATACCTGGCGTATGACGAGGAAGGCCCTGGTCCTGTGGCCTGGTATCTCGGCCAGTTTGAGCGTCTCGGGCTCGCGGCTCTACGAGCAAACTGGGCTAAATTTGGCGCCAACGCGGAATATCTGCACGATTTTCTCGCTAACCTTCTAGGTTCAAAGGACGGCACCTATTACCCAAACGGCGAGTGGCAAGTTTACAAGTACTACGCTTCTATGGGCGGAGAACGCGTTGCGACCACGCCCTCTCCCGACGGCGTTCTGGAGGTGTTCGCGACGACCAACCCCATCAAGATCCTTGCTGCAGCTCGTCACAGTAAAGACACGTACAGCATTACCGTAAAGGGCCTTAGAGAGCGCGGTATCACCGGAAAGGTCCGATTGGCAAGTTATGGGTTTTCTTGGAATGGCGTGTTTGGAAGAATTGGTGACCCAGTGTCTTTCGGATCTGAAGTCCATGAGATTAAGAATGATGCGGTAAGTCCAAGATCAAATAATCTCACTGATCGAGTTTCCCGGGATTTTTCTGAAAGAGTACATGCACTAACTCATCACTTATAACAGATCACCTTCGACGTCCGCCCTCGTAGTACACAGGAGGCGTACGCCTTTGAGCTGACTCCGGTCTCCAGCTAAGGCAGCGTAGTTCGAAGTTGGAGGAACGGCTGGAGACACTTTCGGTTGAGTTAAGACAACTACACAATCGTTATTAGCTGGATAGCTCGGATCTTAACTTTCTATGCAGTACCCCTGTGTGCTTGTGATGAGATGGGTGGGGCAATTGTAGATGATATCTGCATTATGCGGTGCGCAAGCATGCTTTATATACACTGATGACAATCCAATTACCGCTTTTCATTGCCGAAAGTTCTCCAAGCAAACGGTTTGATTCTGGTCGCAGAGTTCAGCGGCAAAGCATTGTTAGACGACGGCCCCCCGGAACCATTGATCTTACTTCATATTTCGAATACATCAAATACTACTTTAAGTCATGTATTTTAAATTTCTTTGAGAATGGATTTTCTCTCATTTTGTTGATTTGTGGGCAGCGCTACCGCTGTTATTTCAGTTTCACGTAATCAGGCCACGTATCACTCTAATTACCAGTCTTTTCTGCGTCTTCGTTTCGTCCGCTTCGCGTACTCTCACACACTACTGGAACGAATTGTTGACACAATGAAACACAGTTTAAATTCAAGCACACCGTTTCGTTGCCACTTGGGGAGAGAAGTCGCTTTTACGCTGATTGAACTCTGCAAAGATAACCATTGCAGGAGAGATTTAGAGTCATAACGCAAGAAGAAGCTTTAAAAGCTTAAATTAGGTTACAGCGGGAGCATAGAGTATTATGCTTAAATTGTGGAAATACTGCGTTCTTTATTATAGTTAAAGCATACCTTCTGGAAAGGCAGCACCATCACATAGAACTCTGCAACGGTAACAGGCCCTTGGGGACCTTTTGACACTCATCAGAAGGGGGTGCTTGACGC